>JAQIXG010004179.1:0-13338 GCA_034700105.1 Oconnorella tubifera
GGGTGCATCTGGATGCATGTCTGAAAATTACCGATCTATTAAATTTAAGGATATATAAATAAGGATATATAAATTTATATATCCTTATAATATTAAAGATATATAAATAAGTCTAAGTTTTAATCTAGAAAATTTGTAAATCTAGGATATGGGAACATTTTCTCAGATTTAAGGGCAGCTTTGAAATTGTGAATTTGCAAAATTTTCAATTAAATTTGGTATATTTGCAGTATGTTCTGACATCTAGTAGCCACATTGAGTTACGATAAGAATTTTTGTCTTTAAACTTTAAATTCATATTCTATTTAATAGAATTATTAACATTTGGAGAGTCTTTAAGCTTTTCTACAAAACTAGTAGTAGTAGTATTTATTTGCATAATATTTCACACAATTTAAAACACATAGAAAACATTTACAGGCTGCCAGAAAAAAATATATAAGCTGGTCACTTATAGCTGGTCACAGAAATAATTCCTTGTGTAAATAGATCGAGTTAATACTGGGTCTATTTAACTTGTTAAAGTCTGGTTTCGTTGGAACAGTAAAAGTTTTTATTTCAGAGATCCCAAGTTCTATGGCAGATTTGCAAAGTTTAGAAGTGCTTAATCTTTTCAATAATTGTATTGAGGTAAGGGTTAATTGTTATGGATTACATCTTGTGGCGTAATGTCGCATCATTGTCAAGGCTCGTTAGAGAAGTGGTTAGAGGCTGGACTCGGATGCGATAGATCCAGGTTCAAATCCTGGATAGATTAGTATTTCTCTACATTGCTGCACCCTTTAGTAAGACGCTTAAATTGATAGCTATGTCTGAGACATCGTTCATATAATATGGTAATACATTATTAACAATAATTATAAATATACACTAAAATATTTGTATTGCTACAACTCTATTAATAAAAGATAAAGTGGCCTTTACTTGTGTTATACAGGTGGTCCCTATGTCGCTGTGCACGATGCCTAAGCTGAGGATTCTCAATCTCGCGTAAGCGGTGACATCTAGATTGCATTTCTTAAATTATTATTTTGTACATTGTGTTTTATGTAATGTTGCATAACAGCACTAGGCTATTTTTAAAGGAGTCTGAATATAGTCTGAATATTGTCATTTTAAGTTAACTTTACAACAGTAATAACTGCATTGGTATCGATACACGCGTGCATTGGTATCGATACACGCATGCATTGGTATCAATACACGCATTCGGATTATATCATGTGTGGATTATATTTGTGAACATAAGGTAATTTGCTAATAATGATGAAGTCAGAATATAAATCTAGATTTAAGTAATGTTTTTTGTTATCTTTTCTGTTATGTCTAGAATGAATAGGATCAGTGAGTTGCCTCGTGGCTTTGGAGCTTTTCCGGCCCTAGAAGTCTTAGATCTGACGTATAATAATCTCAATGAGTCTAAACTGCCAGCAAATTTCTTCTGTTTAGGTAGATAGTTTGTGAGCGAATTGGAAGTTTAGGAAAGTGTCTGTAGCTTGGTGTTAGTTTTGTTGAAGCCTCACCCATTACTTAAAAATACTAAAGGGTGTAGGAAGTTTAACGTCTGGATTACTGTATGAACGATGAACGATGTCTCAGACGTAGCTGTCAGTTTAAGTGTCTTACTAAAAGGTGCAGCAAGTTAAGTTTAATGTCTGGATTACCGTATTATACGAATGATGTCTCGGACGTAGCTGTCAATTTAAGCGTCTTACTAAAGGGTGCAGCAAGTTAAGTTTAACGTCTGGATTACCATACTATACGAACGATGTTTCAGATGTAGCTGTCAATTTAAACGTCTTAACAATGGGTACAGCGAATTCATTTTAATGTCCTTATTACAGTATTATCATTTTTATAAATATTTGATACTCCCTTTGAGAATAAAATGTTTTATACTCGGCGCTTGCCCCCCCCCATCATTACAAATAAAAATAGTTTACCGCGCTGCATTAAGTATCGAACGTTCACTCATCACTCGCTTCTATACACATGTGATTTCCAACGCCTTTAGTGCTTATATGACAAAGCTTTAGGCTAAATCAGTTGACATAAGCTCTGTCAACGATGCAACTTTATTATATGCATTCTTATTGACTCAAACCAAGGACTTCTTGATTCAAAATCCTGCATTATAATTGCTTATCTTAGAAATATCATTGTGTTTATATAGAGACCCTAAGGGCTCTGTATCTGGGTGATAATGACTTTGAAGTCATTCCCCCAGAAGTTGGACGTCTTGTCAATCTACAAATTGTAAGTCTGACTTCTTTCAATCAAATCCTTTAATTAACTTATAAAAAGCAAACTTGATTTTACGTATAGAAAATTATAAGTATATATTTAGTAATCTATTTAGTAATTTCTGTGATTTTGCAATTTGTTCAGTCATGTAGTAATTTTTAATTTGCGTAAGTTATTGAGCAGATTAAAAATGAAGTTCCAAGTTAAATTTTAATGCTTTAAATTTCAAATTTCACTACAATTATAATTAGTATTTTTAAGTTAATATACAGAAAGTTAGTAGTTTGAGCAAGTACGACAAATAAAAATTTGATTGACAAACTTTAAAACATTAAAAACTAAAAAGTGTCTTGGGAAACTGGACCAAAAGTTCCCAGCACTGCCGCTACAGTTCCCCTCTGCACCGCCAAAGCGAGTTGTTTATTATTATTACTAATGTAATTAATAATTAAATAATAAGAGTAAAATTATATTCTGTGTTGTGAAGTTGGTGCTGCGTGATAATGATTTGATATCGCTGCCTAAAGAGATTGGAGACCTGAGTCGACTGAAAGAGTTGCATATTCAGGGAAACAGACTGACCGTGCTACCACCGGAACTGGGTTGGTTTTCTTACTGTCAAATCTAGGTGTTCTTTCAAGTAATATTAATAGGATTTCTATTTTTTGCAAATATCATAAATGAAATGAGTATTAAAATGACTACAATGTGCAAACATTGCATACATTGAGTTGAGTGATTAAAATATTCTTTATAGAAGTTTTTAAATTGTATAGACAAAGTTCTGAAATGTTATGAGCGACGAGTTGTAATGAAGTGACGAGTTGTAATGAAGTCAAAATATAAATCCAGTTATGGCGTTAAAATGAACAATAAACATTCCCCAGTACATCTGAAAATATCTGAGAGAAATTTAACCGGCGTCTTGGTTCATGGCCCACTGGATTTATAAGATTTGTGAGTCGTGTCACAGAGGCTTCGAGAATAAAAACCATTGCAAATAAAACGGATTTTATTTACAATTGTGTATTAAACGGTAATTTGACTTGTTAAATAATCTTATTAGATAACCTAGTTTATTATTCGCCTTATAGGTAACCTTGACCTAGTTGGATTGAAGCAGGTGTTCAAGGCTGAAGGTAACCCCTGGGTGACCCCCATCGCTGACCAGCTGCAACTGGGGCCTTCTCACGTCTTTGACTATATACGTACGGACACATATAAGTTGTACGTACTCATATTTCATTTAAGTGAGTGGGTCAGGTCAAATAACATAATGGGAAACTCCTTTTTTAGAACCGAGATTCCTGTTGGAATGCTTTTTGTTGTTTTGTTTTTTCAAACTTCTAAGAAAAATTATTTTCGATGCCCATAAGCTTGCCTCATTATTGATGTGACGTTTGTTTTGTTGTGTAGTCTGTACGGACGTCATATTGGCGCTAATGCGGTGCCGCCACCAAAGACCAATGACAAGTCTAAGAAGATTAGTCGCAAACATTAAATAACGCGCTACCACTCTCTCTCAAGTTACCTTTCTATCAAGTTACCACTATAGCTATCAATCTTCTCTCTCTCTCTCTGTCTCTCTCTCTCTCTCTCTCTCTCTCTCTCTTTGAAGCTGCCACCCCCTCAATCATTTTTTTTTATAAATAACACTTCTGTCATCCCCTTAATTGTTTATTTAAATTACACAAATAATATTTTAGTTATTTCAATTAAAGTAATTTCTATTGCATAAAAGTTTTTTTCCCTTTTAAAAATAGTGAGAAACTGTCTAGAAGTGACTGGAAGCCAGATGTTGTTTGAAATAAATATTAGGAATGGGTTCGTCAAAATTTGAGTATATTTTAAATTGCAATCAATTTAAAATTAATCAATTTTTAAAGCTTAAATTTTTCAAGTTTAATCCATAGTTGTTAAACTGATGAATGCCTGATATGTGAAATGGCTCTGATAAATCGATCTTGCCTTCTATTTATTATGATAATGGTTGGGGTTAGGAATTGGTTATGGTAAGGATTGGTGTTAAAATTAATATTAGCGTTACTACAAATTGCTCCAACACATCTTGCTAAAATACACTTAGATGAAAAAAATCATTATGTTTGGTTCAAGAAAAATATCATAGATTAGAATTAGGATTAAAATTAGGGTTTTAGAAATACATTTAGTCTTAAAAATTAAGGCTTATAATTAGGATTATCAATAGGGTTTAGTCTATTGATATTCATTTAAGGCCATGTGGATATTTTATTTTTAATTTATTTGATTTTTTGTTAGGGTTTTGGTCTGGTTGCAGTTAATGAATTTATGAATCGATTTGAAATCTGAGTTCATTTATCATGTTAACGTATTCAGAATCAAATTTATCAGCTTAATATATTTTGGGTTAATGTGTTCGGGGTCGATTTGTCTTTCTAATATCTGTGGGATCAATTTGTCTGATTATTGTATCCGGGCCAATTGTCAGGTTAAATTATATAGGGTCAATTTGTCCTTTTAATATATTTGGGGTCAATTTGTCTGGGTATTGTGTTTGGGGTTGATTTGTCTGGTATTTTCCAAATCAGATGTGGGAATGAAATTCCCTTTTTCCTTGAAATACATTTTTACTGTTAAGGGTTCACCTTCTGTGCATAAAGTTTATTTATTGCGTTTGAAGCCAAGCCAAACTGCTACTATATAATTTTTTACTATCAATTTTCGTGTAGAAATTCTTAAAATATTGTTGTTGGAATCTCGAGTCAATTTTAGATTTGGTTGCGCGTTTCATGTGTTTCAAATAATCTATTTTTTATATGTCAATTTGAGTTAATAAATTGAAGAACTCTTAAGAAAAATGAACACGTTTACTGACAAATAATTTGCGTGAAATTTTTCGGATTTTTATCTTTTGACTAAAAGATTAATAACTAGTTGAGTGACTCTTGTTAACTAATAATCATAATATCATTGATTTTTTATCAAATTTAGCTCTAAACGTAGTTAATTGATCTTAAGCTGCAAATAGATCAATAGCTCTAGGCCTTTTTGTCTAGTGCTAAATGTCCAAAAATACAAACCAGTCTTTATACATGTTTTAGATAATACCAATGCCAGATACCGTAGTGTCAAATTGTAAATGCGTATGAGTTGGGGGGGAGGTGAGCGCTGTTGTTATTATGTGGTGCTAGGATGTCGCTGAAAGTTGAGAGTGTGACAGTTTTGTACCTAGTTGCTTTATTTACCTCAGTCTTAGTATCATTAATTACGACTAACAATATTTTATGAATTTCAGAATGAGAACAGTTATCGTGTCATTTCATGATTTAAATTTTTGCTGTAGATATTAGATAGTCATTATATGAGTTTTATCTGGAAGACTTGTAATCTTGGTGAGACTATCTTAGAGACAGTCTCAGAGTCTCTGAGATTGTCTCAGTTTCTATAAGACTTTCTTGGTGAATCTAAGACTGTCTCCGAGACACCGAAACAGTCTCAGAGACTTTGAGACAGCCCCAGAGACACTGAGGCTTTTCACAGTCTCTGAGAGAGTATAAGAGACTCGGAAACGCTCTGAGACTATAATAAATTCTCTGACGTTATTATAGTCTCCCATTATTATATAATTTTCTGTACTCTCACAATCTCTAACACTGAGACTATTATTACATAGTCAACTAGACTATATAGTAATAATGTTATAGAGTCAAGCCTACAGTTTCTTCTACAAAGTTGCTTCTACAATGAAATTGCATATATAATACAGAATTTTAAATTAAAACGTTTTCTCTTACAGTTTTAAAGCAAAAGTTTATTTCTAAATAATAATTTCTCTCACCTATACTTCACTCGCGTGCCTTTTCAGTGTTGTAGTTATCGTTGTTATTATGTTATTAATGTTGTTGCTGCATGTTAGAGCATTTTTTAACTGGATTTGTAGTTGAATTTTAGAATAATATACGCAGCGGCGTAGCCAGGAATTGACCAAGGGGGGTGGGGGTTTTCCCGAAAAGTTTAAGTTATGAACTTTTTTTAGGTTATTAGACATTTTTCTCTTTTTTTCTTCATTTTGCTTCGACTACATGAATTAAACGAAAAAATCCATAATTCGTCACAAGGGGTTTGGTCGCTAAATTGAAACTTTTAACATTACAACCAAAAAATTAACTCTATTGGGGGGTTATTACCTCCACAACATCCCCCCCCCCCTTTCCTGCGCCACTGTTTATATGCAGTGTAATGCGCTTGCTTTATATTTTGTTCATAGACGTATTTACGTAGTCTTCCTATTTGAATTGCGTTTCATGTGAAAATATTTATTACTTCATTTAAGTCACAAGCAAAATTAGGCTTTTTATACTCTAGCCCTGTCAATTTCTATTAGTCACTTAAGCTAGTGAAACATGAATAGAGATGAAAATCGGGAAATAAAAAAAAAAAAAATGATGTGCGTAATTATTGACCAAAAGCAAATAATTTAAATAAGGACAAATATTTCAGTAATTTATTTCTCGATAGTTTTGCCAGGTTTAATTGTATGAATTTCTTTTGCTGAGAAATATGTGTCGTTGTTTATAAATATATTCTATGCATTTCTCGCCTTTATATCTTCTATAATATTATTTACGCAATAATATTATGGAATATAATTTAAATATATTCACATATATTCTTTGTTTTGTGTTAATAATGTATTATAACAATGATGTAATTTTTCTAGATTGAAAACTGTAGGAAGAATGCTTCTAGGACGATTCGTCAAAGGACAATTCATCTACGGACTGTTCGTCAAAAACTAAACCTCACCTTAATCCTAAGCCTAACAAATATCTTTGACGAACAGTCCGTTGACGAATCGTCCTTTGATGAAATGTCCTCATATCAGGAAGAATACCAATATTCATGAACAGTCAATTATAAAAAAAGAATAACTAAACTCTTATAAAAATGTAAAAGATTACATTAAAATGAAAAGATTACATTAAAATGAAAATGTTACATTAAAATGAAAAATATTGAAGGTGTGATTGTTGTACTGTTCCGCTATTGTTTTCTATATATTATTGATTTCTTAGTTGATTGCTTTAACTCGTCTGTAGCCATTTCTTTTCTAGATAGAGCATTATAACGTGACTTTATAACGATATATTCTGAATATTGCGCTGATAAGACTTATTTATTAATAATTACTCTTAATTGGTTTTTTGTATTTTTTAACTAAAATAAACTATTACCAAACAAGATTAGCCCGGGATGACTTGAGTGGTGATGCAATGAGTTAAGTATAAATTTTACGATTTCTACGTTTGGTGCAAGACTATAGCTCCAAGCTTAGTATATGTTTGGTGCAATAGTAATAAATTCTGAGAAAAATAAAAAGATTGTAAAATAAAGTCTTAGTACAATAGCGTTGATGTCAGTGTGGACTGATTTCTAAACTTAAATGTCACGATGCGCTGATAAATTTTCAACTTTTCCAACGCGGAATCGTAACGTTCTAAGAAAAACAATTCTCGGAGTATATTCTATTTCTATAGGGTCTAAATTTTTCAATTCAATAATCAATAAAAGTTTAACGTTAGTTTAATCATCGAGGGACGATGTTGCGGACGTGTTTTCTAGTCTATTAGTGAATTGCCATAACGATATTAATATCGAGTTTTTAATCAATTTCAAAGAAACTAAAAAAACACATCTAAGCCAATGCCTTAACGGATTGCATTCTGTCTATACCTGTTTACAGTAATAAAAATTATTTCATATTGTTTTCTCATTATGTATTTAGGAAACAGTTCAACGAATTACATAAATTTTACACGTCAGTTTCTGTATACCAAGTTCTATAATAAGTTATAACCTATGTGTACAAGTCATCATTTACGATAGATAGATAATAATATGATAGATTAAGATAGTTTCGCTATTTTCATTACAATCGTTTAATCGAACAGAGTTATGCTGAAAACTTTACTCAATGTTTCTTCAAAAAGTTATGAGATATTCTGGATAAACTTGTGCGTCATGAAACACAACAAACATATTTGGTTTTGCTTCATCATCCACACACGAGTCATACCTCGCATGACCTCTCGCTGACTTCAGAGGTGGCTCCACCATATCAGGCTTGCCAAGAGAGTACGCCCCAGTCAACACTCTACACAGAAACACAGTCTGTCTCCCATTTGAGTCCACAGGAGCGTACGACTCTTGCAAAGAGTATCGCAATGAGGTTGCAAAGTAAACCCCTTTACCGTAAACTGTTCCAACACGACCGCAGTAACCGCGGTTGAAGCCTGATCTGCAGATATTCTCAATGCGGTGGGAAGGAGTGCCGTGCCACAACCAGCGCTCAACCAGTGTCCTGTTCATCTTTTCGCATGGGTCGTTAATGCTGGTCGGGATGAAAGAGGCTGAAATGCGCTTTACGAGAGATTTGGCAGCATTGTTTTCATTGGTGGTAGAAGAAAGAAGAGATGTGATCATGGTGGAGCGACGAGTGGCATACAGGGTGAAGAGAGCAGGATTCTGCACACGTTCTATTTTCTGTATACCTTTGCTAGAAGAAAATACATAAAAGCTATAATTTATTTGATTCTACTTTATGTTAAATTTAACAAAGCAGTTAAATTTGTATTATCGCGTGTTGATGAGAGTTGAATGTTATCATATATACTGTAAGTTAATTTATGCAGTTTGTGAGCTTAGAACAATGTAATGCATGATAGTAGTTGTGCCTGCAAGTTGATTTGCGTTTCCAAATTAAACGCAAATCATATTTTGGAATATGCACTCATAGTTTTCTGATGAATACGCTCTTGATTGTTTTTTCATGTTTAGATACAAAATATCATTTTGAAAATGTTTTCAAAAGAAAAGGATTGAGAAAATGATCTACTAATAAAGTGTTAATATCATTGACAATGATTAGTCAATAAATCATATCATTAGTTAATAAATTAACTGTTATGCTCCATTACATACAGTCTAGGACCTTTAACTTATAACTTTGATAGATCTAGAATAACTCCAAATATTCTTCAATATATTTTCTCAGTGTATATTTCTACCAAGAGGTACTGCAATTGTAATAAAGTTAACTTTTATAATTTCTGTAATGTCATGTTATCAGCAGTAGGCAAATTCTAAGAAATCTAAAATTCTCAAGTTACCTTCCAATATTCTGAAAATTGGATATCTCCAGAAAGAACTTCAGCTCCAAAGATTCTTCACACAATTCAACTGTTCCAAAACTCAATCCCACGTCAGCAGGCACAGACACTTTCCAGTAATCTGGACAGCCCATAACATTCTTCCAATTGGACAAAGTTTCCTTAGCTGAATGAATGCCAATTGTCGAATCCATGGCCCATTGTAATGACGTTGAACTACTTATCCATCCGGATACCTTTTTCACGCAGTGCGTCATTCCATACAATTCAATTACCTTGTTAACTGAATCAGATGTAGAAACAACAAGCACAACATTCTTTTTACCTATGTCTTCTAACAAGTTTTCCAATCTTTGGAATTTCAATGCGTTCTCTGTTAGATGCTTAACGGGTATTAGATGCTTAACGGGTATCATTTTATATATGATATTCTCTTCTAATGCAGTTGCCGCACGCAACGCTTCAACAATATCGAAAGCCACTGCGAAGGCCTCACCCTTGTCAAAGTGCACTACCGCAATCGGAGGATCCGGCAATGCATCAAGAAAGGATGCTGAGATTGCAGTGCCTTCATTGGATGAAAGCATTGGAATGTAGTCTGATCGGATATATATTTGTATGCGGAAAACCTTAAGACACATGATGTTATTTTCGATTGTATCGACTAACTCATCAACTGCAACGCGTATGCCTTTAATTATCATCCATTGCTTTGGCAAACACACTTTGCACTCAACTTGCCTCTTGTCAAAAGTAAGTAGATGTTTGTCCAGCAACAAATTAATGAGGGATAGCTTCTCGACACTCTCCACATAAACAAATAATTCAACATTACTTTTGTTAAACCTTGGAGCAGTGTTGGCGGGTGAACTATGTACAACTGCAGTGAAATCTGCATTAGCTGAATTTATTGAAACATCATTAGTAACGGCTCTGGCAAGTGCTTTATATTTTAACAATTTCATTAAATTACGATTATATATGATCGATTTCACTTTTCCAGTAACCTTTGGGAATGGCAGTCGAATCCCAAAGATTCGACTGCCATTAATGTCAGGATTATAAGTCTTCTTGTATGCATTTGTCAGAGGTACACAGACATTGTTATGGGCAACTTTAGAGCTTTCAGCAGAATCTTTCTCAGTATTTGAAATCCAAATGTTGGCAATGACAGAAGTCATGTAACTGGCAAGTTGGTAGGTGCCGCGAATGACTCTCTCTAGTAGTAAACTCACTAGTATACAAGTGCAGAGTATGGCAATCGCCTGCAAAATGTCATTGCTTGCAATCTTGCAAAGGAATAATTGGAGATTTGTAACCAGGTCATCGAAGGATGCATCTGAAATTAATATGAAGTAATTTGGAAATGAACAGTTTAATGTACTTGTAATTGTAAATTACTATCATAGAATACATGGTACTAAATTATCTAGTTATCAGTATCAGCATCTGCTACTAAAAACAAGTTTCTTTTCTCTTCAGTAGTCATCATCATTAACAATCGTCATCATTAATCACTGGCGGTTCCATAGGGGTGGGTTATGGGGCTCTCGGTTGGACTATGTAGGGGGGGGATTTGTAGGTGGGGGGGGCTATCCCCCATCCCTACAGACTATGTAGTATGTAAGGATGGGGGATATACCACCTCCCCCCACCCCCCTACATGCGATAACTCGAAAAAAGTTGACATAATTTTTGGATGGATTCATTGCAAGCTTCCAGGAATTTGTATTGATTAAGTTTCTTATTCCTGTTTAAAGAGCATGCATTGTCGCAACGTGTTAAAAATACGTCTGTAATATGTGAAAATGCCCCATTGCGGTTTTAAAATTGATGTTATGCGGAGACCAAAGACAGGCTTTCAAATACCAAAAACTCAGAATTTTGTTTAGAAAATGACTTCATTTTATGGAGGCAAACACTTTCGCCCTTTCCAACTGAAATATTGACTAAAACACTGCTTGGAGGTTACTGTTGAAAATCTGCAGTAGGCCTATATAAATTGCCGACCCCTCACTAATCTCACTAATCATCATCATTGGTTCAGCATGATGTTGATTATAATCATCAGGTTTATCAAAACTGGAAATCTAAAAATGCTTGACATTGATAATGATGTTGATATTGATAATGAAAACGATAATAACTTTGGATTAATGTGGCACAACGACAAATCTAAAAAATCAAGAGAACCAAAAACAAAATAATGACGAGTTACCGATGAGTTTTAATCATTTTGCAGACAAATTTCTACAAATAACCTTTTTCAGATACTTGACAACTTATTCGTGTTACAGTTATTTCAACTTATTTACAATTATTTCACGAATGTATGGTTTTCTCTCACAGTTTTCCGTGCTGGCTTTAAAAATCTGACAAAGAAATGTATGCACAGCAAAAAGAGCCCACCTGAAACTCTACGTTTCATTCTGTCGCTGTCAATCTCGAATAACGTCTGATTCTCTGTGTATTCTAGATCAGTCCGCGAGTGAAGGAGCGAGCGAGTGAGGGAGTGAGTGAGCCAACGAGCGAGCGAGCGCGAGGAAGTGAATGAACGATTGACTATCACTACACGATTATTTCGCGAAAATAACAATATGCTAGTTTTGAATCTGAAATGGACATTTAGCAATAGAACTAGCAAATCTGATTATCATTGTGTGACGTCATAAACTTTGATCTGTTAATCTAATAGCAACGTGAGTTTTCTACGAAAAATTTGAAAGACTATAACATTTGTTGACTAATTACTTTCCGAGAAGATCTCTTGCTTCGTATGATGCGAAGCACATATTTTTGTCAATTTAAATCAAATGTTTTTTTTCCTTTTGAGGTTTTAGCTCACCCTCTCCTTCGTAGTTTTTGACTTATAAATTATTTGCGGATAATTCTTACAAACAAAGGTTTTAATTTTAGTTGAGGGATATCACCCCTCCTGATTTGAGGAGGCGTAGTCAGGATTTCACTAAAAGGGGGGTGGATTCGTTCAAAAATTAATGGATATTTGTCTTCATATATATTTTACGTATCCAACGATAAATATTTCGCTAAATCGTAACAAGGGGCGGGGGAATTACCACTAAACTCACACCTTTGAAGATATAAAAAAAGTTTTCAAATCCAACGGAGCAGTAATTTTGAACACCACAATCCCCCTATTTTTGCGCCACTAGTAAATCTCAAATCTCAGCGTCGTAAAAATTAAACCCAAATGTTGCAAGTAATGACTTCATACATAATTAGTTAAAGACTTAAAGTAATTTTAGTGATTTTATTAAAATATTAAGTCTATCTTTAGGAAGATTACTTCAATAACAAAATTAGAATCAATTCGCGAATTTAAATATTTCATCTATATACTAAAGAATTTGCGAATATTTGGTTAATTTGTTGCACCCTTTAATAATTGAATTCTCGTTTAAGAAGTTGATGGCAACATTATCATAGCTTCTATTAACGATAATTTTAAGAAAACACATGAAATATAACTTTTTCACATAAATTTCACGCTTAAGGGCCTCACGTTTCTAATCACATCCCAATACATTTTCACATTCATACATGATTTTAACATCATATAAATCAAATTCTTGTTATATATCTGGGATGGAGAAACAGCTATTTGGTTTAATTTTTTACAAAACATATTCATTTAATCTAAATTTCAAAAAGTAGGCCTAACTAACAATTGCAACAAACTAGTAAGCCTAGTAAGTTTGCAGTTTTTATTTTTTAAATATTGTAATATATGCAATGTATATAATGTTTTCAGTCATATTTTAATTGTTGAAGTTTTATGTCACCTTGTTATGTTTCTGCTGAATTTTTGTATCGATTAATTGAAAGAAATAAAGTTTCATAAAAATAACTGCCAACTAGTACCTACTAGAGTAGGCCTATGCCTACTCTAGTAGGTAGAGCCTGTGGTCAGATTGTTACGCCA
>JAQIXG010004180.1:0-13335 GCA_034700105.1 Oconnorella tubifera
TTAATTATGTAATTATTACATTAATTATGTAATTATTACATTAATTATGTAATTATTACATTAATTATGTAATTATTGCATTAATGATGTAATTATTGCATTAATTGTGTAATTTTTACATTAATTGTGTAATTTTTACATTAATTATGTAATTTTTACATTAATTAGGTAATTATTACATTAATTAGGTAATTATAACATTAATTATGTAATTATTGCATTAATTATGTAATTATTACATTAATTATGTAATTATTGAATTAATTATGTAATTATTGCATTCATTATGTAATTATTGCATTCATTATGTAATTATTGCATTCATTATGTAATTATTGCATTCATTATATAATCGTTACATTATTTATGTATTTTTGTCATATTTTATGAGTCAAATCTTATTATTATTCGTATGTTAATATTAAATTGTCAATATTAAATTATAGGAAATATATGTTAGGGAATTTGTAACACTTTTTTGTCTATGTATTAAATCAAAAATTAAATCAAATTCATCATGTTTTCCACAACAATCTTGAGCACATTGCTCGGGGAACTTTCCCTTTTCTTTGTTTGTTTATTCGGCGATCATTTCATACAAGGAGCCCAACATTCCCAGTGGTTAAAAGCTCTGTGCGACACTTCAACCCACGGGGTTGTAGGTTTGATTTCTTGGTTTATTATCGTAGGAGGACAGTTGAGTTCTAGGACATTTATTGAGATGATCACTTGCGGAGTGATTGCGTCACTTGTTGATGTAGATCATTTTATTGCTGCGCGGTCATTTTTACTCCGTGTAAGTAATCTGTTGCATTTTAACATAAAATTTAGCCTTTAAATAGTAATTTTTATAATTTTATAAGGATCATTTTATAAGGCATAGATATAGTTGACAGTTTTGAAATAAATTATTTTCAGACCCCTATAAATAGTCCTCATCATTATAATCACATTGACAATTAATTATTACAATTTGAAAATTAATTATTAGTATACTAATTAATAATTAATAATAAGAATTCATTTATATTAATTTTATATTTTCATTTCAATATCACAATTTTTATTTTCTACAGGACGCCCTCTCCCTAACAAAGCGCCCCCCGTTCCACAACTCCACCCTAATGCTCCTAATATCTCTCGCACTTTTCATTCAAATGAGAATCATTCACTTATTCCTTGCCTATCTATCTGTTGGCAATCGCGTCGCTAATCAATTTAATTATTCCTTATTTGCGACATCGAATCTTGTCTTGGTTTTTATCGTGGCGTGGACATCACATCATTTGCGCGACGCTTCACGACGGGGTTTATGGTTCGCGCCGTTCGGTTCGACCCCGGTGCTGCCGCGCTGGGTTTATTTAGCCGTTGTTCTTTTAGTGCCAGTGGTCTTACAAATAACTATAGGAGATAGGTTGGTTTTGAATGATAGAACGATGGTGCATAGATTGGAGATAGTTTAATTTTTTTCTTTTTTATTTATGTTTTTTCTTGTATTTTTATTTATTGAACTTATTTAATTCAGTGTGTTTTGTCTAGTCGCATGTGTGTTTGTTTTTGGGGAGGGAGGGGTTATGATATTTTTGTAATTTTTTTATGTTTTTTTGAAAATATGATGTAAAATGTTGAACTTATACGTAATTTTTAAGCTTTTTGAAAATATGATGTAAAATGTTGAACTTATACGTAATTTTTAAGCTTTTTGAAAATATGATGTAAAATGTTTGTTCATAAAATCAAAAACAATTTAAATGAATTTTTGAAGAAAATTATTGCTGAAGACTTTATATTGATTTGAATTTAAATGTTTGTTCTATGTAATTTTTTCAGTTAAAAAAACGATTTTCTAATTGTAATGTTTTAATGGCTTGTTATAATAGATATATTATAATGTAATCAAAGTGTAATAGATGTAATAAAATGTATGGTTTAATGAAACTTTAATCTTTTTTGTAAAGCTGCCTGAATTTTTCATGTAGTGAGATTAAAATTGCTCAAACTTCGTGGCTATGTGTGAAATTAATAAAATTATTAATTTGAGTTTGAGGAACTCTCCCCCCTTAATTAAATAATTTCACATAATTATCCCCCACTCTGAATTATATTTGAACTGGAATAAATATCGAGAATTTCTGCCCTTTTCGTTAAAAATTGAAATGAAGCCCCATTTCAATGAAATATTTATCCCCCTCCCCCCTTACTCCTTAATTTTTTTTAAATTTATTATAATGTAATGTGTAATTTATTTACAAAGTGATTAATAACTTATTAATAATACTAAATTATATGGTTATGACTTATTATAACTTATTATAACAATATAACTTTTTAATAATAATTACTTATATGGTTTTAGTTTATTTCTAAAAAAAAGTTATTTAGCAGTAGATAGAAATACTGAGCTTCAGTTAAAAAAGATAAAATGGATCGTGTAGAAAATAAAGAAATTTTACCAGAAAATATTCCTAATCACGACATTAGGGAGGGAATAGAGAACGAGGAAGAAGAACGACGACATTTTGAACGAATAATCAGTGCCTTTAAGTTTTACAAGTATGATTATATTAGTATTATATTATGTAATGTATTATCGCTCAGGTTTTTTTATTCGAATTGCCTAATTTTTTTCCCCCGTCATTCCTAAAGGGAAACTATTTACTGTATTTTAATAAGAGCAGTGTATGCTCATCATTTGTTTTCTATACTTTTAGTTCATATTAAATACTTTGTATGTGCTGATGTGACGTTATGTAATTTATTACTCGAATTTAAAGGAACGGGGGGGAGGGGGGGGGAATTAATTCATAAATGAAGTTATTTAAATATATTAATATATGTTTATATTCTAAAAAACGCACATTTATATAATAAAGTTATTTTAAAACTTTATCTTTATTTTGTGATTTTTTAATTAAATCACTCATTTTATTACCAAACTGAGATATTAGCATTAAAGTGTATTTTTATTTTCAGAATTCACTCCCTGAAGCGTGTTTTTCTTGCCAATAAATATTTCAACGATCTGCCCCCCCACCACCGAGCCCTTCTGCCCAAGTTTGTAGATAATCTCTCTCAGATTAGAGTCTGCGTTGAACACAATTTTGAAATTATTAAACTTATAGTTGCATGTACAGATCATATGTTTGAAAACAGAAAAAATGATGACAAACAGGTATAATTAAGTATAAGTTTTATAATTGCGGTGTGTATGCTTCTTATTTTATACTTGCGAACGCTAAGTAACTTGCTGCGCCCTTTAGTAAGACTTCTACATTGACAACTATGTCTGAGATAACGTTCGTATAATATGGTAATCCAGACATTAAACTTAATTTGCTGCACCCTTTAGTAAATTAACTGCTGCGTGTTAGACATCATACGTTAATCCAAACTTAAACTTAAGTTAAATAAATTCAGATCATATTTTTGTAAGGATAACTTTAAAAAACTATCATCTGAAAATTTGTTCACAATAAAAGTAATAAACCTATCTCTTTCATGCTGATAATTAAACTTTTCAAGTCAAAAACTAAATAAATATCTTTTGTTTCATCAAATAACTGACAATTATTACAATCTAATTTACTGATTTAAAATAACCGCATCATCTAATAATTAATGCATTTATTTAATGTAAAATTATCAATTTTTTTTGTTATCCTAAAGGATATACATCAAAACGGGGGGGCCGTATTAAAGCCCCGCGGGCCTCCACCCCCCACTGAATTTGACATGGATAAAGTCAAGTGCACTCTTAAACAATTTGTCCGGGACTGGAGTGAGACCGGGGAGGGAGAGAGACGCGCTTGTTACAAGCCAATCATTGACGAGATAATAGCGCTGTACCCTTGCAATAACGGGTAGGGTAAAACGTACAAAACTTACTTGATTTATACCAGTTTTTATATTATAAATCATTTCCTGAATTTATTTATTTACTGAATTCATTTTCCTGTTTATTTATAAGACCTTTTGTATAAGTCAACGGGAATTGAATTCAGTTTTTGTATGTTCTTTGCTTGTAATTTTGTTTTGATAAATGATATAAATTACGAATATCGTTTTGTTTATTCACTTTTTTATCTGTTTAAGTTATAATTCTTTTTCGATTATCACAAAGAAAAACATTAAAGAACAAAGTGTTTTAGACATCTAAAACGAATGACATCATCTTTATCTTATGATGTCATTTAATATTTATTTAAACCAGCCACTTTTTTAATCAATTAATTAATCCACAGGGAATTAATTATATATTATCTCTCGTTCACTTTTTGTTTCGCGCTTGAATGATTTATCAGAGTTTTTAGTCGACTGATTTTTTCCACGTTAGAATCATCCACTCTGTTGTCCTCACACAGCTTAAATCGTTCATGCGTATCGGTGCTAGTGCCAGGCGCCGGACTCGGTCGGTTGGCTTTTGAGATCGCTCGGCTCGGTTTTGCTTGTCAAGGAAATGAATTTAGTCTTTTTATGCTTTTTGCTTCTAATTTTATTCTCAATAAGTAAGTTTAAATTTTTTATATTTGTTTTTCTAATTTTATTCTCAATAATTAAGTGTAAATTATTTATATTATTGTGTATAAAATGCTACATACTATAATGGCATAGTGATGATGTTGAAGTGGTTAGAGCCTCGGACTTGTCACCTAGAGATTTAGGGTTCAATTATATATAGTTTATATACATTTTATCCTTTATCCTATTTAACTAAAAGTTTGATGAATTTTTATTTGGAGGCAAAAATTGGTTGAAGTTTTATACGCGCTTGCTCCCCCCCCCCCACCCCCCATCATTCTAAAATAAAATTATTTACTGCGTTGCGTTAAAACTCAATCATTGCCTCATCACTGAGTTCCAACTCATCCAGTTATCATCATTTTGTGCTGATGTGACATCAAGAGGTAAATTTAGCTCATTTCTCAAGGCATTTCTGTATGCTATTTAAAAATGTAATATCGTTTACTTTGTCTTATTTATTATATTTCATGTTGACTTTTAAAAATAAACTTGATTTTTCTAAATATTAGATGTAAGAACAGGAATGCTTTCACTTTATACCCCTGGGTTCATCAGTTTTGTAATAACATGGCATCAGCCGATCAGACGCAGGCCATTCAGTTCCCGGACATAAACCCCAGTGATATGCCACCAGGGGCCAACTTCTCGATGGCAGCGGGGGACTTCCTTGAAGTATATACAGAACCAGGTATTTTTATTTAAATTTTACTCTATGTTACAGTCATAAATAAGTTTTAATATAATATTAATAACTATGCAGAATTGCTGCATTTTTATTATGGTTACAGGTGCCGTATTTGTGTCTATATGTTTTGGGTTTGAATCTTATAGTTTGCTGCACCCTTTAGGTTCATATTTTTGACATCACGTTTGAAGAGTTATGATGTATTTTACGCATGTATTTAATACATTTTTGTTTGTATAATATTTGTATTCAATCAGAGTTGTGCATAGAGATGCATTTATTTTATATATTTACATATTTCACTTATATTGAATTTAATAAGATATATTAAATGTATTTATTTAATGTATTTATAAATATTGAGTGTATTTGAGCATATATAGATTTTTGTATTATACGATTTATGAATGTATTTAGATACGTGGGATTGTGTTGCGACTGTATTTTTCATCGATACGGCGCATAATATAATAGCTTATATAGAAACAATACATCGTATTCTTAAACCTAATGGTTACTGGATCAACTTTGGTTCGTTTTATTCATTTCATCATTTTCTGTAACTTATATTTTATAATGTATTCTATATCAGTTTTGTGTTCTTATAAACTGATTTTAAGCATTATTGACGTTAAAATATTCATTACATTTCAAATATAAATTCATAGATGAGGTTTGTTATTGGAAAATTGTGTTGTTGAAATTTTGTTGTAAAATTTTAACGTATTGAATATAAGCTGTAAATTGTGATTGTGTTCAAATATAAATGATTTGTAAAGTTTTGATGTAACGTAGTTGTGATTGAATTAAAATTGAGTGATTTTATTTAGTAGAATGAAGGCTTACATTTAATGTTATTGTACACAGGGCCTTTGTTATATCATTTCTCTGATATGCATAATGAAAGTTCCATTGAACTGAGCTATGAAGATCTCAAACAAGTTATTCGCAAATATCAATTTGAAATTGTGGCAAGTTTTACTTCTTGTTTCGAACAACTTTTCTTTGCAATCTTTGTTCATTCCTTAATTGTCTAGAAGCAGTACTGTATGAAGCCGTTAAATGTTTTACTAAAGGGTGCAGCAAGTTAAAACAATATTGCGAGTCAAACAAGACTTGAACCCGATATGTTATAGTTTCGATTCCTGCATTCTAACCACTTAGTTCAAGGCACTTGAAATTTTTGACCGAAATTGTTAACAAATTTGTTATCAAGTCATACTTCAATTGTTTCTAAAATATTTATTTTCACATTATAAAGAAAGATGATCATCAATAATTTCTTTGATAATTTAGTTGCAATTAATCTTTTACTTTCGAGTAACTTTCTGTGTATTTATCACAGTAAATATTAATATTAGACGTCTTAATTTATTATTTTGTAAGGTATATATTTTTGTACACACAGAAAGAGGAAACTCATTTGCCGGCAAGTTATACGCAAAGTCCTAATTCTATGTTGAGATATCAGTACGACTGCGTCTTTTTTGTTGCGCGTAAAATAGAAACGGTTTCACCCGATGTTATGACAGAATCTGCTCACAGTTGATTTAAATGGTCAACTTTTTTAGTAATTAACAATTTACAATAGAGTTTATTGACAATTGGATCAACTTTTAATGATTAATAATGAAACACGAGAGCTTATTAACAGTGATTACAATCAACTTTTATTAATATTTTAGAATAAAACTGTTCTAGACTGTATTGTCATCTAATATTTAATAGTTTGTTGTCAAAATATTCTCTTACTTTTAGCGTTTGCCTCAATATGTTAAAACAATTCACTATGACTTTAGCAATTCAAAATGAAACTTTAGAATTTTGGTCTCTGATTACATCTTTTATTTTATTTCAATAATTTATTCTTGCACCAGTTTTAGACAGAAATGTTTTCAATATTATGAAAACCTTTGATGCAAAAAACTTAAATTTCCTGATCTTCAGTTGAGTAATATTCACTTACAAGTCTATAGATATAAAAGGGTGCATTGCCCCCTCTGAAAA
Organism: Oconnorella tubifera; assembly: GCA_034700105.1. NCBI lineage: Eukaryota > Metazoa > Annelida > Clitellata > Enchytraeida > Enchytraeidae > Oconnorella > Oconnorella tubifera. The sequence continues at coordinate 7,214 of JAQIXG010004180.1, forward strand.
TCAAACACAAAAATATTAAATTTAAGCTATAAAATGAACTTTATAATACTTTATAATTTGTAAAACAATTATATTCTTACTTATAATTAAATGAAATCTTTAACTGAATTAACAGTAAGGTAGAATTCATCATGTAATAAAGGTCCAGGTTCGATTTCTGTGCATGCTCAGTATTTCTCTAACTTGTTGCAGCCTTTAGTAAGACGATTAAATTAGAAGCTACATCTAAAACGCTGTTATTTAATACGGTGTGAAAATGACATATTAATAATTTATCAATAACTTTAAGGAATATCTTCAGAATTAAGCATGGTATAATTTAAGATAAATACTACAATAATGTAGCAATATTCAAATTGCCACCAACATGTAACTGGAACCTCATGTTTCCAAGTCCATCACACTTACCAGAAGACTAAACGTGCATCAAAACTTTACCTAACATTACTTACAATCTACTTACATATTTGAAATGAACAAAGTAACCAGCTCTGGAGGTACATAATCAAAGACAGGATTATAAACTTGTACTTTAGATAAAATCTCTCCTTCATTGAAAGATAACACATTCTCTGGACTTACAAACTTGTTGAACGATTCCTAAAAACATTTAAAATATTTGACTTTATTTTACAACATTTCACAACATATTTCACTACAAATTTCTCTATATTGTTAACCATTAAAGTAATTTTAGATAATTATTGCTATCAATCATATATATATATCTTTATTATCTATTTAATTGAAAAGATCAAATAACAAGAATAATAAATAATATTACAAACCTGGTCATACGAACAAAGATACTGAGGAGAAAGTTTGAACAACGCTGCACAAACTATCAACTAAAACGCAAGAAAAGCATTTCAAGAAATATCAGAAGTTTATTATAATTTATACACACATTATATTACCATTCTAAATACTAACATAATATTATACTAACATAATATTATACTAACATAATATTATACTAACATAATACGTAAATACTAACACAATATTATATTATCAATTATAACTATATTCAAAACTTTAATCATATTTAACATTACTCAATGCATATTATTTTACAAAATCTATTTTATTTGCATAAAACTAACTTGTTTTTATATAAATGTAACCTTTTACAGATTCATATTCATAAAGGAAATCTCACTAAATCATATCCTAAATCATTCTTACTATTCCTATCTAATCCTAAGCAAAAAAACCCATTTAAAGCTTCACCCTATATAACCATAGCTAAAGACAAAACTATCGAATACTAAAGAGTGCAGCAAGTCAGCGAAATAAACAATACAGAAATGACTATCGCGTCTGATCAACAACGCTAACTAACCGGCACAGAGTAATATTTAGCCGCAAGTGCTATAGCGTGAGATCCACTGATAGCTTTTAAACCACCATTAGCCATCACAGTGTGAGTGCCGATGATCACTTTATTAACGCGCGACATCATTGCAAAAACAGCCGAGTCAGTTATAACGGTCGTTTCGATTCCCTCCTTCGCTAAACTTGTTCCCAGTTGATGACCCTAGGGGGGCGAGGGGATATAAGTTTCAAAAGTGTCGAAAGTAGAAAAATGATTTTGTAAAAATATAAAACTTTTTCATATTCAAAAAGGAAATCTTACTAAGTGAGAAAGTATCAAATAAGATGAAGCTATTTCAACTGAACATTATGCAAAAAAACAATTTAAAATAAATTGTAAAAAACAAATATAAGCCAGTTAAATATAATAATGATTTAATTTTTGTTAAAATAATAACGCTTAACTATCAACACAGACCACAGAATGATATAGAGAACATAGAGAATATAGAGAATATAGACAACATAGAGAATATAAAGAATAAAGAGAATATAAAGAACATAGAGAAAATAGAGAATATATATCTTACGTGATAAAATGGAGCGCATTCAACAACAATAACTTGAAATTTTCTTTTCTTTGCAGCTTTCTGTTAACAATACAAAACCTGAACCTAACATCAGCACTAAAAGAAAAATCGTACGAAAAAAACAGTGAAATATTACTAATAAGTTTTTTATCTGACAATAAAAAACCTATAAATAGATGTCATTATAAATTACTTCTTGATTAAAATGAAAAACAAATTGATTTTAAGCGGTTTTGCTGAAAAAAGCATTAAATAGTTTTCAACCAATGATAACCTTGAGAAAAGCTTCGACTGTTCTTGACTGGCCGGCCGTTAGAATGACTTCACTGGCATGAATGTGTTCTAGAGCCTGGGATGAAATATGGTCAGCGCTGGGGGGGGGAAGGGGGGGACAAAAAATAAAAATATATATACAAGTAAACAAAATAATAAAAAAATAAAAATTTAAACTCGATCTATATAATAAACTACAACAACAATAAAATATATAGACGTCATTGACCCGCTATAGAGGTCATTGACCCGTTATAGAGGTCATTGACCCGCTATAGAGGTCATTGAGCCGTTATAGAGGTCATTGACCCGCTATAGAGGTCATTGACCCGCTATGGAGATCATTGACCCGCTATATAGGTCATTGACCCGCTATAGAGGTCATTGAGCCGTTATAGAGGTCATTGACCCGCTATAGAGGTCATTGACCCGCTATGGAGATCATTGACCCGCTATAGAGGTCATTGACCCGCAATAGAGGTCATTGACCCGCTATAGAGGTCATTGACCGGCTATAGAGGTCATTGACCCGCTGTAGACATCATTGACCCACTATAGAAGTCATTGACCCGATATAGAGCTCATTGACCTGCTACAGAAGTCATTGACCCTTTATTCAGATCATTGACCCATTATAGATGTCATTAACTCACTATAGAGAACTTTAATTTACTTATAATACATAAAACCTAGTTTTAGCAATGTAGAATTTGTTTTTACAAAAGTCATAATATTTTCAAAAGTATTCACAATAATAAAAATTGAAACAAATTGAAATCGATTTATACATTAAACTAATTTTAATGTTCTAATTTAAATCGATTTATACATTAAACTAATTTTAACTAATTTTAATTTTAAATTTTACGTTGATAATTATTAATTATCTGAATGTTAGATAAAATGTCTCACATTGAGATTATGAGTAGAATCTTGCTTCATTTCATTTTCAGTAGCTCCATCTTGTGAAAGAAGAAGTTTCTAAATAAAAAAAAAAGCTGACTCATAATATATTTTAAAAGGTAGAGTAGTGGTAACAACTTTGATATCATGGGTATAGAATTAGGTCTTTTACTAAACAGTGCAGCAATGCAGCAATATATTGACAATTATTGAGATAAACAGATATAAAGTCTAATTAATAAACAGATAAAAGACATATAAAAGATAGACAGATAGGGAGACAGATAGAGAGACAGATAAAAGACAGATAAAAGACAGACAGATAGACAGATAAATAGAGAGACAGATAAAAACAGATAAACATATAAATAAAAAGACACGACAAATAAACAGATAAATAGACAGATAAACACACAGATAGATAGACAGATCGACAGACAGACAACTAAACAGACAACTAGACTAACCTGTAGACTATCTTCTTGTTCCGTATCTATAGACTGACCTTTTGCTGACCTAAACAATGAAATAAAAAAGATAAAAAACATTTACAATTATCTCTAAGCTACAAATTTAACCACGAAATATCAATGGACACTTTTCATCATTTTCAACAAAAAAAAATTCCAAGCAAAAAAGTTTTCAAATGTTGTTCCAAAAAAATTGAGAAGAAAATGTTTAAGAAAATAAAGAATAAAAATGAGAAGACTTACCTTGTATATTCTTCACGAATTATCTTCAGTACTACAATTAAATAATTAATAATCAAAAAATACTTCAATTAAACAATTGATAATTAAAATTAAAGAAATAATAAACGGGATAAACTTTAAATAAACTAAAAGTAATCATTCGAAACGTATTATACAAACGATGTCTCAGTCGTAGTCGTCAATTTAAGCGTCTTACTAAAGGGTGCATCAAGTTACGTTTAACATCTGGATTACCATATTATACAAACAATATCTTAGATATAGCTGTTAATTTACTCGTCTTACTAAAGGCTGCGGCGAGTTACAAAAAATAATGAGCTATCCGGGATTTGAACCCGGACCTGTCGCGTCTGAGTCCAGCGCTCTAACCACTTCTCCAACGAGTCTTGTGTCAATAAAGATTGTTTTAAACTGACCCCTGCGGACCATATTACTGATGGCAGTTTCAGACGGTTGTGCGTCAATCATTCTTCTGCCTACATCTAATATAATCTTCTTTAACTCTCTACACGAAATAAAAAAATTACGAAAATAAATGAAAATTAATTCCGATACCAAAAACCTACAGTGTGTAATAAAGTAATATACTGCATAAATTTGTGATTTAAAAACATTTCATCTTAAAAATATTACTTAATAAAATAAAAATCAGTTCAAGCATTATACATGCACCTTAATTCCTAATAAGAAATTATTTTAATATTATAAAAACTCAATCATTCGCTCATCCCTCTGTCTCTAAACACATCAGCACAATTCACTTTTGTGCTGATGTGACGTTAAGAAAGAAATATGATATTAAAAGTGTAAAACTTACTCTATATTTTTCCATTGAGTCTGTTCAATCAGTCTGCGCATCAAAGTTAGAGTATTATGCGCCACCTGGTAGGAACCCTGAATGTTACTGCAATTTAAAACAAATATAAAAATTAAATAAACCATCACAAATACATCATTAAATACATCTAAAATACATCATTAAACACATCTCAAATACGGCATTAAATACGTCTCAAATACGGCATTAAATACGTCTCAAATATGGCATTAAATACATCTCAAATACGGCATTAAATACGTCTCAAATACGGCATTAAATAAAAACAAAAAGGTCTAAAAACCTTTGTTTGAGATCTCTTATAAAAGACTCGATACTTTGACAAAGTTCTCCTTCTTCGACATCAGGCATCGTACTTTCAAAAACTGTCAACTGTATTAAATGTACATTAAAATAGCGTGATGATAATTTGTCAACAGACCAGTTAGAGAAGTGGTTAGAGCGCTGGACTCGGATGCGACAGGTCCAGGTTCAAATACCGGAGAGCTCATTATTTCTCTTACTTGCATCACCCTTTAGTAAGACGTTTAATTTGACAGTTAATGAGACATCGTTCTTATAATATGGTAATCCAGACGTTATACTTTAACTTACAGACGTTTCGTCTATGACTATTCGTCTACAGACATTTGATCTACAGACTTTTGATCAAAAGAGACTTGATCTACAGACATTTCATCTAACACAACATTTGGCTTAATATTAAGATTAGAGTTAGGAATAAGGTAATTAAGGGTTATGGTAGACCAAATGTCTTTAGGGTAAAAGTCTGTAGACGAAGTGTCGTAGACAAATTGTAACTAAACCAAATGAATGCCCCAAGATAAATCTAAAATTACGTCAAATACTAACAAAATACACCACAATTTAATTAATTCATTGCATAATTAGCATAATTCTACAACATTATCCAAGACTGTATCAGGATTGACATGCTCCTAGTGTTTAATTTGGTATAGAAGCTCTATAATATACAAAAGGCATGTCGCCTAAAATTTAAAATGTATTGAAATGTAAACTTGAATACATAATGTATTTATTTAGTATTTATTTAGTATTTATTTAGTATTTATTTAGTATTATTTTGTTTAAAATGAATAAAATACAAACATGCGTTTAATAAAACTTAATTTTGTCTAATTTTTAATCGATTTATAAGAAAATTATAAATAACCTTTATTTATGTTTGTATTATTTTTATTTTAATATTTAACTGTTAATTACACAATAAATAATTAATTATAATAATTAATAACTTAATTATCGTAATAAAACTGAAAGTGGTGCAATAATAATAAATACATAAAAAGGCCTTAACACTATGTTTCTTTAAGATGTATTAAATATGACATTAATTGCATGTAATGCATTATATAATGTATTTTATTGTATATTTATTGTGTGTTATTGATCTATATTCATACAATATAGGTATAGCTAATCCATGTTAGATTATAATATAATGATACACTGTATAAACTTGTCACC
>JAQIXG010004181.1:0-13335 GCA_034700105.1 Oconnorella tubifera
ATTATTTACAAAATTGACTGTTTTGTTATGATATAAATCACAAGCCATTCTAAATTAAAAAGTTAAGTTGCTTGGTTAGCTTGCATTGGCTTAGATTTAAGCACCCACTCACGAATGATAATACCCGATGCCCATTGCGATCCATCAGTAAATTTTTCTACGTCGTCTGCATTGACAATATTAGTTTGAATGATATATAGGACTAATAGGATATATCTGCGATATTTGTTAAGCATTGAAAAAAACTAATATTGTCTGTATTTTCAAATTTCATTACCGGTGAACTAAGCAACAGTTGAAGCGCGCATTCAAAGCGAGCTTTTCAAACCCCCCCCCCCTCCCCCATTCTTTCTTGCGAAATTTTTGTGTTCTAAAACTAAACATTTCTGCAAAATGTACAAAAGGTTGAAAAGTCTTCCTCATGTTTTTATGTAAGCCTTTGTTATTGGTTAAAAATCCGCAAGAAAAGACTAAATGACGAAACAATGTCGTTTATTTTAAAATTTAAACAGCAATGTCTGTTTCGTAGAGCTTTTATTATTATAGCCTCGTAGTAGACCTGTGTATTTGTTACAAGTAGGCCTGTATTAAAGACCTCTGTTTAGATTACCAATAGATTGTTTGATTGAATTTATTTCTTAATCTAAATTGTGTTATTAAAGAGATTCACTTATTTTTTTAAAATATTAACTCAGTCAAAGTAATACAAGGGTAGGCCTACTCGTTAAGTTTTCGATTTATTGCAAAAAATAATATATCTAATTTTTAGCACTTGAAATTTATTTATTTAAACGTTTTACAGAAGGGAAAGGGGGGCGGTGAGAGAAAGTATTATTTTAGAATTTGTTTTCTCAAAACATTTTTTGTCAATTGATTATAGTTGATTAACTTTAATCTATTCACTATTTTATATTATTCATTATTCGAATATTCTACAATATAACATAATCTAGAATTAGTTTTTTTCTTAAAATTTTGTTTTTCGTTTATAATCGGTGACCATTTTTAACGTGTACGGCCTACGAGACGTGAAGACACTTGAACGGGTTTTTTTTCTGCTACAGTCAACAAATCGAGTGTTGACAGAAAGACTTAATCATTTTTTCTTAGTTTTCGCATCGAGTTGGTCAAGGGATTCATAAACTGTTGTCTACATTTCGTTAATAGAATTAAGTGAAAATTAAGGATAATTTTAAAGGGAGGGAGAAAGGGGGGTTATGATAAATTATTGCTTCCGGCTGGCGTTTGAAATATTTGAATAGTTACAATTTTTGTTGTTTAATTGTTAAAATTGTATTGTATTATATAAATATAAATAATTTTTATTATATAAATGATGATGCGTATTCACTAAATTTACCAAGCCAACGCGTATCTTTACTTGCAGAAACATCTTTTTTGTGTTGTGAATTAACAAGACCAACTTTACATCTAAACTTGTAGAAATAGATATTCTTTATGCGAGTTACATCAGCACATATTTTACCCTATACGTTTGTAATGAAAGGCATGCATGAAATGTGAGAGTCATATAGCATCACGTGATGTCCTATGCTTGTAGATGACTGTCTGTTGGGAAATTTGTTGAGGAAATGAATAAAGTAGAGCTCACCGGAAGATTTCTCGCGAATGTTTTATATTGGAAATAAATAAAAATAAAATTTTACATAACATATAAAGTGCTTTGTAGAATGAGAAGCACGCGAAGTTAGTGAATGAAAATACATTGCTCTTAGAGTTTATTCACTTCAGTGTTTGTTTATCGTGTTTGTTTGTCGCGTGTAAGTTAGCTTGTTTATTTGGTGTGTTTGTTTTGCTTATTTATTAAGCATGTTTATTCAGTGTTCTTATTTATCCTGTTTATTTAGCATGTTTATTTATTGTGTTTATTTATTGTGTTTATTTCGAGTGTTTATTTAGATCTTGTATATATATATAGGCTTATTGCTTCACGTTACATCACGACTAAGGCCTCAATTTTATGACAATGATTTAATTATACATGACGTCACTGATTATTCATAACAATACAACGTCATAGATGACGTCATCATTATAAACTGAGTATGCAAACCGAGTGATAGTTGCTTTGGCTATAAATGAGTGCCATTAAAGATATTATTTCTGTGAAAGAAACGCACTTTGTACACTTTGTGTGAATAATAGAAACACAATATAAATATAAAAATATAAGAATAAAATGACAGAAAGAGAAAGAATTAAAGAAAAGGAGAGATATGGAAAAAGCTTTTCAATGTTGTTTCGATTCAGAACGTATCGCGAATGTCGTAACAAAATAATAATCTGTGATAGACAGAACTGTTTACTACTTGCAGCTGTGAAGTCTTAAAATTATTTAGTAATAAGAAAGTACTGCATAAAACTTGGCTCCTACTTCAACGACATTTCGTTGTGAATGCTTAATTAGGCTTACCGTAATACAACGTATAATGTCTGATTCAATTCGGATATCTGTAAATATCGTACTGGTTAAAGCAGTGATCAGGCGCACGATAGTCATTCGGACACAGTACAATGTTTTGTTTCCAGTAAATGTTAGCTCAAATGCGAATTTATGGTAAACTTTACGTAAACTTTACATAAAGTTTACGTAAACTTTTCACGTCAATTTGAATTAAATTAAAATATTATAGTATTGTTATTTACTGTTTTTTTCAGTTCTATTTTGCAATGATATTTTAATATTATCCAACGCTTATTAAATGTATGTTGTTATAAAGTTTTAAATTCTTTCTATCTTTGTTTTCTAGTAAATATTATTATTTTTATAATATTTTTCTTTGAAACTTTTACATTTTCACACAATATAATATATAAATATGTTATAATCCTTTCATAAAATAATTTAGATATAGAAATAAAGCGTATATTTACTTTTATTCTTATAAAATTGTGTTTATACGATGCACGAAGTAACATCGAGATTTTTAAAGAAAATCTCGATGTTAGTAAGGTTTCGTTTTTTTGCAATTTCTTGTTTTATCGTAAATTGTCAAAGAAAGAAAAAAAATTGGACATCTAAATGGAAATGTACGCAAAAATGGAGTTCATTCGTTTTTACTTCTTAAAGAAATTACATCGTAAAAGAAAATTATTTAGCGTTAAGCGAAGTGTGAAAACATTTACGAAGATCATCGAGCGATGATTTGATGATTACGAAATGATTAAGAAATGATTTAATGATCTTATTTGCAAGTCGAGATTACAGGAAATAGAAATCGTATAAAAGGCAGCGAGTTTATAATCGGTGATGTTTTTATAATCTTTTATGTTAAATTGTAAAATCAAGTTTATTGCACGACGTCTCAGACGTTGCTGAGGTTATCTAAAGGGTGCAACAAGTTGAGTATATATATCGCTAAATGGTAGTTCGAACCCAGGTTCTGTTGGTTTCGATATTGCTCTGTAACCACTACGCTAACGTGCTTCCACAAATATTATATAATTTGTAATATTGTAATATCTAATTCTAATAAAGATACCATATCCAGAATAATACGATAAACCTTAAAACTGCAGATATGCAGTTAATGCTAGTTAGTTTAGTAGTTAGAGCGTCTAACACGAAGTATGAAGATCTCGAATTCGAATATCATATTTTACTTTTATAACTTGTTGCACCCTTTAGCATTAAAGGCTTTTTGGTGGATAAATCGTTCATATTATTCGATAACGCTTAGAATTTTAAAAACTCAAAGCTATAATTATTTAAGTAGACTCAAAATTCATTTCAAATTTTCAGCCGAATTTTATTTTCAATTTTCAAAACATGTTCTGTCATCAACTTTTTAAAGTATTTTATAACTCTATATTGCATCTGTAATCTTACACTAGGGGGGGGGGCATCATATTGTTTCCCTTTCAGAATACTTTATAAAGTTTACATATTTTGAGCACTTTAATTGTTTTGAATTGCAGAAAGGTCGTATATTTTTCAAGCTTGATATTTCGATATATAAAAGATGCAACCCAGTCTGACCCCCTCCCTCCCTAATGACGTCATCTGTTACCATATGTTAGTCCTCAGGCAGTCGTTCATTACTTGCTCGCTGCTCTATATTATATTATCGCTCATCGTCACGTGATGCCATTCGTCAGCGAGTCTCAACAAATCTATCAGTATTACACTTCTACGGTATATCAGTGATCTGTGGCGAGGTATCGGTTTTAACTCAGCCCGCCCATCAGATAACATTATTTTCTTTAATTCATATTGCTTACAAGTAGTGTTTAATATTGTATTATATTTTTGTTCAGAATTTCTTAAGTTCTTTACTTATGTTAAAACTCTAGAGCCAACCCTAACGAGACTCTAACTTTAATCCTAACCCTAGCTTTAATTCTAACCTAATCATACCAGTTGTGCAGAAAAAGTTGCAGTGTAAGATTAACATCTAAATATCATTATTCTACATTTACATGGTTCTAAAAGGGGCGGGGCTTGACAATAAAGATGCCTTGTCGAAGAAACTTTTGCATCATCTGATCTTTTTTGTTTATGATACATTATTCATGTATTAGTCCGCATTGTTTTGTGCGTGCTCTAATCTAAACCCTTGCGGGGTCATACGTCATGTCACGTGACTATATAAATATATGAGGCACCTTGTGATAATGGCCGACTCCAGGAAGACTGTTTAACTAAAGCTAAGTTTAAAACTAGTTTCATTTTAGATTTTTGGTAAAGTGCAGAAGGTATTGAAAGTATTTCATTGGACACTGACATCATGGCGTCATTGTTTACAATATATTTTCGCGTTATTTTATTAAATAGCGTGACGTTTTGATAATGACGTCATGTCATTTAGAATTAGCGTCCTTGTGTGATTTAGTCTAATATTAAAATGTTATATTTCTTCTCTCTTCTTTGGATTCTAAATTTCAAATATTCTCGAACATAAAAATATACACTGCGTACATTTTTATTTTATTAACTGAAAACTTTTCTTTATACTGTTCACAGAATTTCTTTTGTTGCAAATAAAAAGCTGCCAAAAATCTACCATTTTATTCTCGATTTTATACATTTTAGCGACCCGAGGGGTGATATAAAAATTACCTACAACATTTTCAGTATTCGACGATTTATATCATTCTGAGATCATTAGATTCAAGAGACAATCACCGAGACGCAATAATTTTTTCCAGATTCTAATTTCGCCCCAGCATTTTACGAGGGTCGCACCTTCAAACTGACCGCCAAGTCCATTGTATCTTAATCCCAAGGGGCGCCTTAGCCCGGATCATAACCCTATGCTTGTAAATCGATGAACGTTATGGATTCCGTGAAAAGAAGGTTTATTCTACGAATGGCAATGATATTGGGAGTGACGGGGGGGGGGGGAGAGGGAATTCTAGGGAAGTAGAGTTTCAGTCCCCCTGGTGTTTTATTTCAATGATTTTTTTTGGCTTCGGTCATATAAGGCTTCATTATCTAGTAATTTCTCTGTCAGTCCATGGCGGGTTAGCATCGTAGGTATTCTGTTGTATAGCCTATTTAGAAGCGGCCACAGAATTCTTACATAAAGGGGTTGAACACATTTATATCATACTTAAATGATGACCTTCTAAATTAGCAATTGTGACCATTTATTGTTAGCAATTCTGAACACTTTACTGAAATGAATAAAGTGTCATATACTTTGCGAAAGTACTTGCTGAAAAATGCATGTCAAAAATATTTTCAAATATCTGATGGGGAGGCCCCCAGCCCCCCACCCCTCTTGGACACGCTACTGGTATAATGTTAGTTGACCAATATATGTAAAACCAGACAAATTCACTTAATTAAGAAAATATATTTTTATGCTTTGAGAATTGCGATTGTCTGATTTATCTATCTAAATTACTAAAAAATGAACAAAGATCGTCGGATTTTTGCAAGTACCTCGCCCCCAAACCTTCAGGGAAATGTCACGATTCGCCACCGAAATTTTGCGGGGGGGGATGATCTTGCAGCTCGTAACTTCGTGATTGCGATTTACTACCGCAGTGTTCTTTGAAAAAAGATTTATGTTATGAATTATTCCATTGAGATTATTTTAGATCTTTTTGCGCGTAGTATAATAATAGAGAAATAGATACTTTCAAAAGAATAAAGGGATAAAATTGTTAAATCGATAAATTTTGTTATCCTGCAAACGAGACACATTTAAATATTATGACTGTTTTCAATTTAAGATTTTTAAGATTTTGACAATGAATTTGAATAAAGTTACTATATTAGAAACTGTTGTTGATATGTTAACTGAAATCATTTTTCGTGATTTTCTCGCTCAGGTAAGCGTTTGAATCTGCTCTGATAGAATTTTATTAATTACTTTAAAGGGTGCAGCGAGTTAAATAATTTTAAGTTAGAACTCGAACCAACTGACTAAGTCGTGGTGATTAATCATTCCAACCACTCAGACACAAGATTACAACGTCCACTTGGAGGCGAATTACATTCATAAATTATGTTTATCTAAGTTTCAAAACCATACAATTTTTATTTTTCAAATTCCAGAAACAAAACGTATTTGTGTATTTGAAAATTAACTTTATAAATTAATCTCAGATAAATCCAACGAACGAGATCTCATTAATCACTGATTAGTCGATAAATTATTAATATCTGCTTAATTCTCCATCAACGATGTATTACAGTAAATATTCCTATAGAACATCACAACTGTCAAAATACCAAATCATATCATCTTCAAATATCTTTAAAAACACGTTCAGTAAAAACCTTCAGTTCTTTCCTCCCATTAGATTCCTTTGCATCTCCCATTTCCATCAAAGGTATCAATCTCTCAACCCCCCTAGTGCCCGGATCAGGACTACGCACTGCGGGGGTGCACACTGACCCCCTGCTCCCCGCCGTCCTACCCGCGTCCGTCAACCCCTCCTGAAAAGTTCTGGTCGCCACATCAGAAAATCTCCTCATAGAACTCTCAATTCTACGTCTATCCTCTATTCCGTTCTTATCCAACAGTTCCCTACGAACCCTTTGATCCACCCCTACTCCTCCCTTAGGAGCGCAGCACCAACTACTTGCCCCCGCGTTCGTCCGTCTTTTATCCCCTCCTTCTGGGGGTGGACAGCCGAGAGCCCGGCGAAAACTTTTACGAAAATTTTCCGAAAAAAACGCGTAAAGTATCGGATTCAAGCAACTATTAGTGTACGCCAAACACGTACACGCGATCTTCACAGCCACCCAACTCAACGAATTTTCCGGAACATCCGCGAAAAATTGAAGAATAAAAATAAGATGAATCGGTAACCAGCACAGAGCAAAAATAACCACCACTACTATAACCAAACGCGTCGCTCTTCTTTTAGAACGAGTTTTTTCACGAGTAGATTTTCCCCTGTTTATCCCCTCCCTGTTGATGTTGCTACTTCTTGCTTTTTTCTTTCGTTCCCCGCCAGGGTTTGATCCATAAAGAAGCCTCCAAACCATCATTCCGTACAGCACACAAATTAGGGAAAGCGGTACCACTAGTGCAAAAGTGAAAAACACCGCGTATATTCGTCTCCCTTCGTGATTTACACCGTGAGCGGGTTCGTGGTCTATCTCGGTGTCGCGGACGACCGCGACTACCTCGAGGTGTTCCATGTCGAGGGATTCATCGAGAGAGTCCTCAAGGGGGAGAGGGTCCACTGGGACGAGGGGCTCGCTGGTGTTTACGGACGTGTGATTGGAGGCGAGGGGATCGAAGAGGCCGGCCTGGTAGATGAGCGCGTTGATGCAGCCCGTGCGCTCCTCGCCGCGTAGGAACTTGTACTGGATGGACTCGTGCTCGGTGAAGACGGGGTAGTTAAAGGCTAAGATGAGGGTCCATGCTAATACAGCTGCCACCTAGAAAGTGGATGTTAAAAGCTATTCTTATGGGAATATATATTATAAGGAACAATATTATATTTAAAAATAATTGTATAGATATATTTGCTGATCCTACAAGGCGTATTTGAGAAACATGATAATATAAGTAAGGATCCTCCAAAGCATGGAAACATAATTTTTACCATTACGGTATTAAATCTTAACCTTTTACTATAGCTATATTATTATAGTTATTGTTATTATTTGATAAGAAACAATATCGCGCTTTTATTTTATTTCAATTAACTTAACAACGGTATGAACATTTGATAGCCGATATGAAATTAGGACAACAATTAATTACAAAGCTGTGTTCGGTACGTACCGTTGCGTTTCGCTTGGTTCTTAGTGTCATAGAATGAATTGGATGTACCACTGCCAAATATCTATCCAGTGACATCAACACGAGAGTATACACGCTAGCGTACGCTGTCACGTGACTCACGTACTGCGTTACCTTACAAGCAAAGTTTCCAAAGGGAAAAGTAGTCAGGGAATATCCCACCGCGGTAATGGGAACGCATATGACGATGAAAACCAGATCGGCAACAGCAAGATTGATGATAAGCACATTCGTGGTATTCCGCATCTGGGAGCAAGTAGCAACCACGATGATAACAAGAAGGTTTCCAATAAGACCGAGGACCACGATAAAGCTGAAGATGACTGGGACTATGATGCTCACGACGCTCTCGAATCTGTAAACGTCTTGCCATTGGTCGGGGGCCTCGAGGGGCGTGTCGTTGTGGGTTAAGTGGGAGGGATAGAAGGATGACGAGAGGGAACTGGAGGGAAAGGGGTGAGAGTGGGTGGAGTCAAATTTCATGGTGGGGTCGTCCGAGTCAAAGTTCATGATTTATTATTTTTCTGTTGAAATTAAAATACATATTCAAATGTCACAAGCAGGAAAATTATTAAATATCTTTTATAAATTGTCTTTGTTACAACATATAAGTTTTTTTAAGATGAGGAAGACATAATATATTATCCAAAATTTTGTTATCAAAATTAACCAAAAATGTTGCTACAAAAATTTTCATCTGAAAATTTTTCATCTGAAAATTTTCAGATGAAAAGTTTTCACTAAAATAAAATTCCAGTATGCCTCTAAGAATTTAATTAACAAATAAATAACAATACCCAATTTCTTCACTCGCCTTAGACTCTTACTTGTCACTCAAGAAAAGCAAGCACCTACAGATTATCCAAAATAAAGGACATTTTTCTAAATCATCGGGTAAAATATCAGGTAATATACCGAACCTTAAAAAGAGAACCTAGAAACACCGTCTCAAACATTCTATAACTGTAAATCCAACAACAGCTACTAATTTTTCCCGTCGGCGGCAAAAATCTAGTCGTTTACAATTACAAATGGCGCTGTATTTCTTTTCAACACGTGGCGGATTTGTTTAATCATTTCAGATCGAGTGGATCCGGTTAATTTTCGCCTCGTTCTTCTGGTGTAACTAGTTAATTCTGATTTCGAGATAGCCGCGACACTCCTCGACGACTCGAGAAAACTTTATGATGATAAATATCGCGTTTTTACATCAACAGCCTCGTGGCAACTTTTCCGAACAGCTGAATTCAGTCCGCAGCAAACACTGATAAATGATTCAATGCGCGTTGTATTAATTGTTGTGTTGGGATTTGGTGATCGATGGTTTTTAATTACTTTCCTGCTTGATTTGTCGGTTATTAGTCCAACGATGGTATACTAATTTAAATAAATGCATTTGTAAATTAAAATATACTGAATGAAATGCTTGTTTGTTCATTATCAGATACAGATTCACTCAGCTCGTGCCTCAAAATTTAAAAAGTTAATTTAATTTGTGTAACTGAATTACAAATTACTCTCGAATAATTAACGAACGATGACGATTTTGTTTTTTGTCAGTGAAAAACTGTAACGACGGTTGATCAAGAATTAAATGCAAAAATTTGTAAGCCTGTATAAAATACTATACTGTAATTATAAAAAAACACAAAATCCATTACTCAATTTGCTCATATATCTTTAACTGTATATACAAAATTTCTTCTTGCTTTCGTTTGTAAACAAGGAAGTATTTTTTTATTTTTTTTGGGGGGGGGAGGGTGGGACAGGTGGTCAGCTTATAATTTCGGAGAAAAAGTTACACCCCCCCCCCCTGCATTATGAAAAGTGAAAAGACGTTTCTGTATAATATTTATAAAGGTATCTATAGAATTCTTGAATATCGAATATTTTCGAGTTAATTAATTACATATAATATATTTGTAAATAGATTCAGACAATTTAGGTTATAAATTACGTTTTAAATATTATTAGAATTATCGAATAATATTAATTTACTTGTGACTTGTTTTTGTTATTTGTTATAATCCAGCACTCGGTTCAACGAAATATTGATTAAATCCATTTTTTAAAGAAAGCTCTCTCAAACTGAAAGTTAAAGATAGAATATGTAAACTTAAAATATTTCCTGCAATAATTGCATAACAATGCTCAAACTCGGAATCATACTGTATAAATCTAGCAGATGTTAGATATAAAATTTATATTATACTATAAATTTATAATAATATTATACTATAATATTATAAAATATAATTTTATGGCTTTATACTATAATTCTGCTTTTATAATATTATTAATATTTTCATTTGTATTTCAAGTAATATCAGTCAAATGTGTTGCCACAGTGTCGTAAACAAGGGAGGGGGTTGTGGGGGTTATTTTTCCCCCATTAGAGCTAAACTTATTTGTGTAGCGTTAAAAACACTTTTGCAGTGTCAATTTAGCATTAAACACCTTCCCCTTGTGATGATTTATTGAGAAAATTTGCACTAAAAATGAAGTTTATAACCTAAAAGATCATTATTTTATTTTTGAAGGAAACTCCTCATTTTGTAAAATTCTGTCTACGACACCTACTATCCAAATAAAACCCTTTTAACATCGAACATATGTTTTCATATAGGCGTGCTATTATTAATGTCAACAGACATGTTTAGTAAGTCATTTTCAAGTCGTAAATTTCAGCTGGGGAAGGGTGGGGGAAATGAGATTAGGTGAGCGGGAAACCAAATTCTGTTTCGTTAAATTCTAGATTAGAGAAAATTAAAAATCACGCCCTGAGTGTCATATCCTTAGATAAAGTTTTATTGGGGGGGGGGGGGGTTCAAAGGAGGGATGGGGGCTCCCTGATTTTTGTAAATATTTTTTACGTGTATTTGAGTGAATTATAAGAATTTTTCCCCCAGATAAAAAGGCAAGTTGTATCAATTTTGTCCCGAATAAGTTATGTTTTCATAGTGTGTGCAACACAAATGCGCTATAGAAGTTTAAAAATATTTCAATAGTTAAAATTAAGGTGCAATAATTGTAGATAAAAGACGTGAAAACTAAAGGAACAGGTCATCGCCTGTTTTTTTGGCGAAAAAAGCCTCCTCCATAGAAAACGTCAGACTTACTGAATACGCCACATACTTAGTACTAGTCGATACACGTCAGCGAAAAATAAATTTTAATATTCTACTGATGGGCCAGCTCAAATTGTTTTCATTTCGAAAAATAATTACCTACTTAAATATAATAAATAAAGCATACAATAGATAATTTGAATTTTTTACAGTGTTTTTTACTTAGAATATAAATTAGTATTATTAGTTTTAGAATGTAATTGCTATTTTATAACAAAAAAGAAACGAATCTATACAAGCTTGAGCAGGTTTTCAAATACTGACTCCATTGGAGCGATCACTTTTCACTTCCGTAATATCTCAGCAACTGAACGCAACTGAACGAAACTGAAATCACGCAAGCAAAGCATACAAAAGATGCAAGCGCGCATGTGCTACTTGATACTAGAAGTAGTCACAAGCGCAACGTTCTCTATATATAGTTTGCAGCTATGGTTTGTTTTTTTGTCGCTTAAATAACATCAGCACAAAGTAACATGAAACATCACAATAATAGTATTATTATGAAAATATATGTTTTACATGTTTTTGAGTGAATTATAAGAAGTTTAATAGAAATTTAAGAGAATTTGAAGCTTCATAATAATAGTATTATTATGACGCTTCAAATCTTGAAATATTTTGTTTTAAAATGCAATTTTTGTTTGTAAAACTTTATTTAAAGAGCTATGTTTTACACTCGTTTAAAATGTTACAATTGATTTTTGCTAAAAAAGGAGAAATAGTTGTAGTGCAATAAAGGGGGGAGGTAAGGGGGCAATGAAACCAAGGAGAGAATCCAGGGGACCGTTTCCTCCTTCCTCTATGTCCCTTCTCAGGTTAGGAGCAATATAATTAGGTATACATTTTAGGACGCAACATTTCTAGTTACAAAGTGTTAAAAGGCGCATTGAAGGTTTTACTAAAAATATCGAAATAAAACAATAAACAATCTAGAAAAGAAATTGTGTTAGCATCCTTTACAAATCAACTAACAGTTCACAAATTTAAATCACATTAAAATTTAGAAGCGTATTTGGGTTCAAATGTCCCTTTCCTCTCCTCTTCGATATTGTTCCTGAGGGAGTTGTGGGGTATGGTGTGCATTTCGTAAAATTCAAGTCGATTTTTAACCTAATTTCGTCATTGGCCGCAAAAAAGAACATTTTTTTAAATTAAAGTTTAACTTTTTCTGTTTAAGAAGAAAATCTTAATTCGATCAGTAAATATTCACTTATCGGCCGGAAATTACTTTGGAATAGTCGGAACTCAAACTGGATGACCGGAACGGTGAGCAGGAAACGTGCGCGCGTTCCTGCACGTAGTGCATCCGAGAGTCAGACATAGATCTACAGTCACGGAAGTCAAATAAGTTTTTAATCCTACCAGCCCTTCGTGTCTTTGAAGTGGAACGTTCAGGGAGGGGGTGCAATGACCCTCTGCCCCATCCTCCTGCGGAACGCAGACGGGGTGGGAGAAAGATTAGTAACTTTTACTGTTATTCAATTAGCTGCATGGGTGTTTTTCCATTTATTTGTGTATATTTTAATTATAGCTTCCTAACTAACCCTCCCCCATGATAAAATTAATTGTTCCGACAGAAGAATTGTTTGGAATTCTCAAAAATTAGAATAATCTTTCCATGCATTGATTCCGCACATTACCCCCTACAAAATATCCGACTCACGTGTCCTTAACCCAACCTATTTTTCGTAAATCATATTCCAAATATCATTCGATTTTGTATTATTTTTACATTTTATGAATTTTTTGCGAAATTTTGCTTCATTTCTTCTTCGCATTTTATGCTCCTCGGGTTGTGACTGCTTTGTCGACCTTGTTGTGTTACGCTGGGGAGACGCTAGATGTCGTCGCGCGATTATTGGGTTAGCGACTCTGTCAGATCTGCGTTCATCTGATGAGGCATTCACTGATCTCACGCGATGAACTAAAATCAGGGCGTAGCGATTCTAACAGTTGTTTACGTTCAGAATGAT
>JAQIXG010004182.1:0-13331 GCA_034700105.1 Oconnorella tubifera
TACTTGTTTTGTAAACTATTTCTTGTTTCTGACTGTAAATAAAATGCCCGAGTATAAATTGACTTATTATAATCTTCGAGGCAGAGGAGAGGTGTGTCGCCTGCTCTTTGCTCTTGCTGGGGTGGACTATGAAGACATCAGATTTGAATGGCCAGGGAACTACAGCAAAGGTTTGTCTATATTTCCAATCAAATTATCACTGCATATAATAAAGAAATTTATTTCAGAAAGTTTATTTCCGAAACTTTCACGTATCGTCAAAAAATTGAAAAATATAATTTCCGAAATTTTACTTTCTACTGTTTTATGCTGTAGTATATCGTTTTATTAAGCTTTTAAAAAGAATCTACATCTTTTAAGAGATATTAGATATAGTTCTAAATGTTTAATTTGTTTTGTGATAAGTTTGACTCCTTAGTAAGAATTATGTTATTGTTTCAGAGTTGGGGTTGCCGTTTAATCAGCTTCCGATATTGTCGGTAGATGGAGTTGTTTTTTGTCAGTCTCTTGTCATAGCGAGATACTTAGCTGAAAAATTTGGTAGGCTAATTACAACACTTTTTATATTACAAGTCTACTAACTAAGAAAAATATTAAATATAAGGGTATCATATTGATCGAAAAAAAATCTAGTTTTAGTACAAAGTCTCTGAAAACTTAGATTTTAATCGATACTACCGAGAAGATCTCTAAACAGTTAAAATTTTAGTAGGTCTGAATAAAAAAATGCTGAAATGTAGCATTTGAAAATTCTTAATTGCTGCCTGACAAACATGAATTTTAAATTTTAGTAAAATAAGAATAAGCTGTAACTGTTTAGATTTAGCTGGCAAAACTGTTGAAGAAACGACCAGAGCTGATATGATATCACATTGTGTGGAAGATATTCTCATTGCCATTGATCTTATTATATTCGCCGAGACTCCAGAAGAAAAGGTAGCCTTTTAAATTGATTTATATTAAGTGGAGGGTGGGTGGGGTTGAATAAACAAGCTGATTTTTTTATTGAGTTTTTTGTTGTTAAAACTAAACGATGTTAGAGTAAATTTAGAATAATGCCAATGTTTGGTGTTACATTTAAAACTTGACACCATATAATATTATGATGCATATGGTGTTAACTTGACACAATAGAGCATATATGGTGTCAGCTTTTAATGTAACACCAAACATTGGCATTTTTCTAAATTTAAGTTATATAAATACACAATTAATTTCACAATTGGTGGATTAAAGGATTAAATTTATGTGTGGCATACAGTATTGAAAATCTCTTATCTTGGCTAGTGTACTGTTATTTATATTCTGCTTTGTTTTTAATCAGGAAAGATTGGACAAAAAATTTAAAGAGGGTTTATTTATCACTTCCTGTCAAAATCTGGAGAAGATGCTGATTCAAAATGGCGGCGGTGATGGATACTTTGTCGGCGACTCGGTCAGTTTAACTATTTACTTAGAAATATATACAATTATTCTTTATAATAATAATAAAACCCATGGGTTTTACTTGTAATTCAATCTTGTATTTAGACTTTTAGTAAACGAAACTTTTGGGTGCCCTCCTCGAAAGCAGGTGACGACCCCCTTATCCACCCTCCCCCTTCTAATGACGTTCCTGAAGGAATTAAATAACAATTAAAAATTAAAATTAAATTGCTATTGAATGTTTAATCTATAGTTAATTGAAGTTTAATTTATTGATTTCAGTTGACGTTCGCTGATTTGTCAGTATTTCAACACATAACTTCATTTCTGCCTATGATTGACATTGAGCCTCAATCATATATTGATGGGTATCCTAAACTAAAGGCTCTCGTTGATAAAATTGGTAACCATCCAAAAATTGCAGCTTGGATCGAGAAAAGGCCGAAAACTTTTGTGTAAATACCTTTTTATTAACGTCAAACAAATGTATAAGTTAAATGTTTTTTATAAAATATTTAACTATGCCTTAGAATCCTCAGCGGGCAATGGTGTTAAATGACATCTCCTATATTTTAAATTGTTATATTTTTTCAATTTTTAAAAAATATATAATTTATATGTGATCATTATTTTTTATGATTTTTTAAATTTATTGTTGATTGATGTATACGACTATTGATCTGTTGATAGGTTTGTATTAGGCTCCCCTACAGACTGATTTTGCGTTCGATGATTGATATAATGAATAATAATGAGTGCTAATTAATAATTTACAAAGTGTTATATTTATAATATAACACATTGTAATTAACACATTTAATATGTTTATATTAAATGTGTTAATTTTTGTTTCAGCTGAACTGATTGATCGTCTGCAGCATATCGTCTGTGTTTAGAAAACATTGCCTCATTAAAATCTCCTTTTTATTAATGGAACATTATATTTTAAACATTGCTTATTTATTTTATTCAATATTGTCTATTCTAATTCTAACATTGTAGTTTTAATCATATGAATATTATGTTTAATGCTGCTACATAATCTATTGTCAATATCCAATAAAACATCCGGCATAGGCTGCATTGAATCTGTGATTAAATGTTCGTGTAAAATGTATAAAACTGTGACTAAATTAAATGAAATAAAGTTGTTTAAATAAAGAGGACAGTTCGAGTAGTCATATAATAATATCTTATGCAAACGGACAAAATATAAATGATAACAAAGCAATTAATATAATTACCAAATAAACATTGGGGGGGGGGGAGTAACGATATACCCTTTAATTTAACATTTCAGTTATTTAAGTGATAATATTTCTAATAATCAAACGGCGTAATAGTGGTTTAGAATACAAGAAATTTAACACATAAATAACATCAAATAGCTTTGTTTATCATTGCAAACATAAATAGTTTATCATTACAAACAATAACTGTGAACTTTCAAATAGGCCTAGTCTCTTCAATAATAAATTCTTTGATTCGCTTAGTTTTCATAAAGCGCCTAATACTTCACACAAGTTCACAGATGATAAGTCTAGATTACACTTGAATGCGAGCAGTGGCGCAAGACAGAATTTGATCTGGGCGGGAGGGGGGTGCTAAAAATTAACTTTAGCAATTTAGTTCGTTCTCGATTTTTTTCTTGTATTTATGCTTTAAAATTAGTTGATAACAGTTCAACTAACGTAACCATTTTAAACAAATTTATGTTGAGAGCTTAAACACTCTATTTAATTGGCTTTTAATTTAAGTTATATTGTAAACAATTGTACAACTCATTTTTGCAAGAAATGTAGGGAGTGTGTGTAACTCAGTTAGACATATCGGATCCTCCCCCTTGAATATAAGTACTGAATACTTGCTAACTACTCTCATTTTATTTGAGCCTAGATATAAATAATAACTCGTCTGTTCAATCTGTGCTGTCTGAACTCGTGGTTAAGAATAGTCTTTGACTTTGTGAAGCATTTTAAGTTAATTGATTACATTTTAGTGACAAATTCTAATAGTAATACAAGTGACGAGGATTTAAATCCAGATTTGAGTGTTTAGTTTTATGAAATTCTAGAAGATGCCTTCACAGTACAAGTTGACCTACTTTAATCTTCGCGCCAGGGCTGAGATCAGTCGACTGGTGCTGGCCGCTGCGGGCGTAGAGTACGAGGACGTGAGGGTAGAACATTCGAGATGGCCTGAGATGAAACCATGTGAGTTCTAAGAATTTATGTGGGTTAAGCCTAGTGCAATTTTGGTCAAAAATATTCAAAGAGGCGCCCCAATTTACTATCTAAACAATACTGATTTAGTGTGTATTACAATTATAGACAGTAATTTGATCTTGAAGTGGTATTGGTCTCTGTTATTTTCTATTAATTATTTTTTATTTATTTTCTATTAATTTTCTATTAATTTTCTATTAAGTCTTGTAACTGGCTTGGAAATTAAATTAATAACTAGCTATATTTATGAATATTGTTTGATGATAACCATTGTATTTTACTTCCATTTAGCGACACCATTTGGACAGTTGCCCATATTGGAGGTCGAGGGAGGAGTGGTATTGTGTCAGAGTAAGACCATTGCTCGCTATCTGGCTAAAAAACATGGTATATAATACATTACTGCCTCTTGTATTATCTTCTGTTTATATCTGTTTAAATGATTTACTCTGCAGCTAATGTACTATTGTTTATAAGTTTTGATTTTGACCACTAGGACTGGCTGGTAAGACTGAATTAGAAGAAGCACAGGCAAACATGTTTGTTGACTGTATTGATGACATCTTTACACCAGTCACTAAGTTCTTTTCTGAGAAAGATGAAGCCAAGAAGGTACATCCCTCTCAACTCTTCGCTCCACCCCATCCCCCAAACCCACCCCCTTTTATTGTACACAGATTAGTACCAAGAATTTTACATTGTTGTAGTTTAATTAGATAAAATGATATTATTTGTTTTATTTGGTAATAAATTGTGTGTGGTAATAAATTGTGTGTAATTTTATTAAACGACAGAAAGAACTATTAGAAAAGTATCAAAATGAAAGTCTCCCTAATTGGCTTGCCCTACTGGAAAATCTATATAAAGCAAACGCAGGGGGGGATGGATATCTAGTTGGAAATTCGGTAAATAAAAACTTTATATTTTTTTATCTTAAAATGATTATTCTCTTGATTTGGCAATATGATACAATTATGATTAAACGCGTTTCAATTATATCTAATGTATTCCTTTATTTTTGTCTTTATATTGTACTCTTTTTCCTAGATCATTTTCAACAAAAGTACAGTGTATTACATTGTGTTGTTTTCAGATGACCTGGGCTGATCTGGCGTTCGCTGATCTTTGTCGTTTTCTTGCCTCAGTTGAGATCACGCTACCATTCACTGAGATCCCTAAATTGAAGGCACTCAAGGAGAAGGTCGAGAGTCAGCCTAATATTGCTGAGTGGATCAAAAAACGTCCGGATTCTTCTATTTAGAAACTGGACTTGACAAAACTTTAGAAATTAGACTTGACAAAAAACTTTAGAAATAAACAGAATGCTTCTATTTAGAAACTAGGGAAATAAAGAACTGGAGATATAAAACGTGCTAATAGAACTTACTGAAATACTTTTAATGATTTTCTACGTTGAGTTATAATTTCAGTTTTATCAGAAATCGAGATTAAATGATAATACTTTGTGAAATTTGTAATTCTAGGCCAAAAATGTAATTTGAAAATAAACTTAAATAATATTCGATTAAGTTAATGATACTGGTGATAGATTAGGCTGTATATAAATACATAATTGGAAGCTAATTTTATAATTTTAAACACGAGTTGCAGCTATAGAATTCAAATAATGTGATCTATAAATTATATTTTCAAGTAATTTATAGTGTAATAAACCGTTTTATATGGCAAACAGTTGAATTAATATACTGCAGATAATAACGCAAAGTTAATAATCATTATTTATGAACAAGAATTATGCCACATTTATTTATATTACCGTTGAATTTGCGCAGTAACTTCGCGGATTAAATTAAACTTATAAACAAATAATGATAGAATGTAATCAAAATAGAACAGTGCCATAAATCATATTTACAATCTTACACGAAACATCCTTCAAATGAACATTAAAATTCTATAAAAGGAAACAAAAGGAAAAATTTAACTACAGTGCGCTAAATTTCACCAAAGATCTAATTTTAGTAACTATCTCTGATTGGTTGATCAACTATCGAAGTAGATTTGATTGATGAATGACTTTGATCTCCCGCGACGCTGTGGGGGCGTTTGATCACGTGACGTTTCGTCAGTGGTGACGTCACCAAGATGAGAGTATTTATACCAGTGAGCAAAAACGATGAAGAAGAGAAAATTGACGAAAAGAATTCCAGCGAGAAGAAAGATGAAGCGCTCTAGGTAGCCATTGTTGATTTCATTTGGTAACCATGGTTGCGAAGCTGATAGAGAATATAAACAAGAATCAGATAATAGTTTAGATGTAATTAATTATAGCTCATTCATTTTATGACAAATGTAATTTTACGATAATAAAAACAATAACGTTTGTGATAATGACATGTGGTATGACAAAAACGTTTTTTATGATGACAAATATAGTATTTCACGAAGACATAACGTGACATAATCCACTCACAGTCCGCTGTCATAGAAGCGACGCCGTTAAAAATTGCTGATCCGAGCAGATTTCCCAATCCCGTAGTCAAATGATTCATTCCCATCATCATTCCTTGAGTGGCCACTGGGGACTCGGTGTAGGAAAACTCCAGGGCTGCAATATGCAAGGAAACATTTCCGAAATTTTCCGTCTAATTAAATTCCTATCTACTTTAGATTTAAAGTGAAAAATCTAATTCAATTTAAAATCACTCCCAAAACTTGATTACAAATTGAAATCTAAAATTTAGTCATTATTGTTGTTATTTTTCAAATCACAGAAATAAAAACGCTTTTAAATTAAGATTCGAGTTATTAGCAGAAAAATAAACAAAAATAAACAAACAAAATAAACAATAAAGTAACAGTAATTTACCCCAAGTCATACGAATAAATTTAATTTTGTAATTTTTATACTCTTTACGCAACAACGTAAAATACCAGTGACTAGAGTGAAAGTTTCACCGACTCCGGTAAAAATAAACTGCGGAATCTGCCAAAGAATGCTGATGTCAGACGCGTTATAAGCAATATGTCCGACAAAGATCATTTGTCCCCCGTTAGTCTGGAGCTCCGCTTTGCGGTAAATCTCCAAGACCCCCATACACACAAGGGAGATCACTCCAGAAAGCATCCCAAATCCTGTAAACACAATGTATTGAATAAATTGAAACAATGCATTCAAAAAAATGAAATCATAATATTACGCTGAAACTAGTCTTAATTAGATGTAAAATACTTCAATAAGGGGGGGGGAGCGGAGACGAGTCAACATACATCTAAACATAATGAAATCGTATGTATATATATATTTATAAATAATTATCTATAATTTGATTACTGGAAAAAATTCTTCAATAGAAATTTGAATCAGATTTTAATTCAATTAAAATTTTCTATTAAAAATTGTATTTAAGAAAGAATTACTGATTTAATTAACCCTGTCTTGGTACTAACTAACCCATGCGTTGTAGCAGAGTCGGATGACGATTAAAATGGCTCAATATAGGATAAACGACTCTGTCCAAAACAGGAAGTAGTATTACGATGATCGCCATTTTGAAAATATTGAGCGTTGCCGCGGGAATGACGAACGAACCAATCCTAGGGTTCATTCTTTCTCCTTGTAGCAGCATGGTTGTTGTGTTCTAGCAACCAATCAAAACAGTCGATACATTTTGTGTTTAAAGCATCATTAAACACTAAACATTAACACATTTTTTTTAATTTATTCTAGCTTTGCTATAAATTAATTGTCTGTACCATACTTCATGGACCTTTAATATCACAACACATTCAGTGTAATTAGATAATATAGCGCAGAAAACATGAAATAAAAAGGTGTGTACAATAAATCAAAATCCAACCTGCGAAACGAAAGTAGAGAACAATATCAACGTCATAAATATAGGAAGAGTTCGTATTAAACATTTCATATTATCGACTTCGACATCGGCAAAACTTCCCCCGCAGCTGACCTTAGCCGCGTCCAACCAACCGGTCGGTTCTTCGAACACGGGGGAAGTAAAGATTTCCGGGGAATGATCGGAATTATCCGGGGAACTTTCTAGTCCGTAGATGCAAACTTCGGAATCTGATTTACGTCGGCAGCAAGTACAGTTCTGATTGCAAGTTCCCTCCCAGAGTAGAGCAATGATGAATCCAACTACACTGCCTGAACATGCAGAAATAATTCTATTACTCAAATATTAATTAGCTCTGCGAATATTAATTATGTAAATTAGCATCAAGCTTTATAATATAGCCAGTTGATTAAAATGCTTCAAAAATTATTTAATTATTAATTAAATAATTAAATTATATTTAAATTATTATTTAATCAAATTTTTATAATCAACAAAATATACCATTATAAAGTAACATTTAGTTGAAATAACCAAATAAATACCATGAGGGTGAGTGGTGTATATATTTCTTGGGATAAGAAAGAACACAAGTCCCACAGTAAGTGTAATGGCTGGAATTAAATAACCGAGAAAAAAACCAAGTTCCTGTTGTACATAGACTACAGCTAGGTAGGCTATAAAACCTCCAACATTGACAAACCAGTAGAACCTGAAAAAAAGGTGTGCGTTTAAACTGCTTTAATTCATAATTAACATTATACAGTCAATAAAAATTGTTTTAAATGTTACTTTTAATTGAAATAATCAAATATATTTAAATGAGTCTAGAATATTAAGTCTCTGCATTGACATTTCAGCTGTTACGTTTATCGTTTAATATGTATTGAAATTATTCTTAACAGAGCTGTAAAAAGTTACATTTTGCAATGTTATCAGGACTTGCATTTATCAAAATGACATTCTACAAGTAAAAAGAAAGAGATGAGAGTAAAAAGAGAGAGATGAGAGTAAAAAGAAAGAGATAAGAGTAAAAAGAGAGAGATGAGACGATAGAGAAACCGAGTACCAGTTAAAGAAAGAGTGAACAGCCTCTTGTCCCAGTGCCTCGACCTGCTGTGCCCCAAATGGACTGATATTGGCTTTAATGCCCCCAGCCCCGATTGCAATTAATATTATCCCAGTGATAAAAAATCCTCTCTTATAATCCTACAAAACCAGTTTAAACATTATGATAGATAAGTAATTTGATATAAATAATATTAATATCATCAAAAGACAATTATTGATCATCATAAATCAGTTAAATTTATATATATATTTATATATATATTTTAACTTAAAGTGTCACTGCCCTCACTGATTAGTTAAAATTCTAGAATTCTAAAAACGAATTTTTAAGAAGTGAAACATTATTACTTGTATTGAAAACCTTGCGAATAAAACTCACAATTGGTAAACCATACATGTGCCCGGCATCGTCATGACCAAACCCATCGACATAGTCATAGGATATAGCTGGCAGCAATGAAGCGCCTCAACAGAAAAAACAGTTATTCATTAATGTTAATCATCAATAGTTAAATCAACACAATACAACTTATATTAAAGGTTTATAGAAAGGTAAAACACATATGTAATTATATGTTTTGCATATATAAAGATATACATATATAAAATCAAATGATTACAAAAAACCAATTAGAAACACTAGAGCTACACTAGTTATCACTAATTAAAACACTAGTAAGCACTAGTTAAAAACAGAGTTAGGAAATACAATTTCTAAAAATAAAATTTTCTTTTAAAAATTAGATAATGATGTTAGAATTACCAACAAAGTAGATGAGAAAGCATCCATAGATTGTATTAAATCTACCGGCAATTGTGTCAGCAATTCGTCCACCAAGCAAAGGCACCATGTATGCAACGCCTGGGAGAAAAATACTAATACAAAATACAGTTTACATTTATAAGCAGTCTAAAAACTGAGTGAAGTAGAATATTTGATATAGCATCAGTAAATCAACTATTGGCTGCAGATTCAAATATCAGACAGGTGGCAACAAAAACTTTCTAAATCATATTAAAACACAAGAAAGTAACATTATTTAAATATTCAACACCAGGTATTTCCTCATTATGCTATGTGCGTTCTGAAATCATTCAGTTTATTTGGACCAAATTAATTAGACTTTTCATAATATTAACATTAAGCAAACACTGCTACTGAAAACAGTTAATATTGGTTTAGCAATTTAGCATCAAATGATGAAATTAAAGTAATAAAGTATATTATGACCTGTAAACAGCAGATTTACAGTGACTGCCACAGTGCTTGTCAGTCCCAACTCATTTGTGCAGAAAAGTACAATATTCCCAACAATACTGAAATAAGTACATCGCTCCAGCATTACAGAAAAAAGTACAGCAAAAGTTGACACAAAAATGTGCTTTTTTTCTGTTTTCGTAGGTTTTCTAAGCAGAGCGTCCAAGTTTGGGGGGCGCACGATCGATAGCGACCGTCCGACGGACACGGTTCTACAGTAGGGCATCGAGGCTGATCGCCCCGTGGGGGTCATTCCCCAGGCTTGGGTCTCGGGTCGATCATACGAGCGAGCAGGGTTGCAGTCGTTTGAGAGTAGACCCGTTTTTTCACATTCTTCGGTTGAGTCCATTTTACTGCATTAGAATATTACAGCACACCATTTTAAAACAAGGCAATTGTAGTATTTAAACCAGTTCTGGAAAATAAAGTCCAATAAAGTCAATAATAATAAATAAAGTCCTTGATGTCACATGTTATATCATACTTATAAACTCAATAGATACCAGTACTTGAAATTTATACAGCAGCTTATCATTTTAAATGTAACTTTAAATAGAAATTATATGTTACAGTACAAACATCGCAAAAAAAAATTTCTTTTGAATAGGCCTAACATATATTGTGTTATTTATATATGAATGAATTGTTTTAACTTGTATTAGTTTGTATTAGTTACACAATTTCATTACCTGAATATTATTTATAGACAAAATATTACTATGCATTTATTCTATAATTATTTCTTTATTGTAAATTACAGATAGCATGCTAGTATATAAATCTATGTCGAGCAATAAATTAAATATGTCAAAAATAACTTCTATTTAGTGCTAGAAGTTTACTGCAGCCTTTAACTTTCATAAAGTTACTGCAGTAACTACTCCGGTGGCGTAGCCAAAAATTGAGGCACTGATTAAGGGGGGGAGGGGGTTCGTCCAAAAAAGTGCTGTAATGACTTTGTTATTGGTTATTACTCAATTTTGTTCTCTAATTGCATGTATTTGGTCTCTAAATGCATGTATCCAACTCAAAATATTGCATTACATCGTCACATAGGGGGGGGGGGGGAGAGTTTCACCACTAAATTGACATCTTTAACATGAAAAAAAAATTTTGATTTCCAAAGAGGGCATTTATAACCGCCACAACTCCCTCCTTGCCTGCGCCTGCAGTAACAACTGTAACAGTTACTGTAACTGTTCTACAGTCAAAGTTACAGATAGATGTCGCTTGAAGAATAATATTATTACATTAAGAATCATTAAGCTCTCTCGAATTAAACTTAAATTAAAAAAATTATGATGGTAGCTAAATATAAAATTTAAATTTAAACAAAATCATTATTAAAGACGCAAAATCAGAAATTATCGAATCATTAAATGACTAAAGTAAATTAGGACTAGGCTACTTTGATGAAATTATATTTTAAAAATACATTGGTGGCTTGCAGACGGGGATCCAGACTATAAAAATGATAATCTTTTAAATTAAAACTTTTAATAGATCATTAATATATTATTAATATTTTTAATGAAGATTATTTAAAATGAATGATTACGCTTGCGTTGGCAGTCCATAAATGACATCAACTCGAATTCAAAGACACACTGTCATGTGTATATGTGTATTCTCCAAGTTAAACTCTGAACTCTAGTCAATGATAAATTTAACTTTAATACAATATTAGTCTCGACTATGGTACCCCGACAAAAAGGCCCCGAATACAATAACCCAACAAAACGGCCCCGTCAATAACCCTAACTAACTCTAAACTTAACCCAATCCCTAGAACTAACCCTTGCTTCAATCCTAAACCTAAGCCGTATTCTAACTCCAATCTCTATCCAAAGAATTAACAGTTGGGGCCCATTTGTCGGGGCCGTTTTGACCGTTCGTCTATTACTTGTAATAAATACATCTGTAATGTTAGTACAATGTAGCATAGAAGCTACATGTTAGTATTTTTAATTTTGATAGCGGGGGGTGGGGTGGGCGGGGCATTTCACCCTTTCTCAAGTTACCTCAATTTAATAATTGAATGAGAGCCCTTTACTAAAGAAAAAACTTCAACACACGATTACAATCAAATTTATTAAATCATATTTTGCTAAATCAGTATTCGCTAGAATAGAAATGTCAATAAATAATGAATGTATACTCATTTAGATATCAAACATAGAGTATCTTATTCAAGCTTGTTCATTTTGTATACTACTAATATGTATATTTCCTAATCAAGTAAGTGATGTATACTATATACATCTGTACGATCTTTAAAATGTCTTTAATTCACTACTATACAGCAAAAACTGATAAAAATCTAAACAATAAACTATATCGGAATGCAAACAGCAACATATTATTACTATGTTGAGTGAATGGAAAAAGTCTACAATATAATTGGCTACAAAAGTTGAACCCGTAGAAAAAATGAATAACAATATTTTTCCAGTTTTAAACAAAAGCAAAATATATTATAACATCATATTAATCAGTTAAAAATAAAGTATATTATATAATAACTTAGTATTTATACATTTTTGGTGTAGAGATATGTTAAAAATTCCCGCCCATAGTTTCAAATTTTTGCCTCAAAATTTGTTTTATATTGTAAATTATGATAAAATGTACACTGGTCAATTAATTTCAATAAAACTTTCTCACAATCAAATGTATTATACACTGATCTCATATTAGGCAAGTTAGAGTTAAATGCACAATTACGAATAATTTCATAAAATACATTGAAATAAACTCAACAAATAAATACTTTGATATATAATACTTAATAATTTCATCGGAAGCTGTGTAAATTGAAAACATATTATCAACTAAAACGCAATATATGAAAATTCTAAATCATAACCATTTTAATCATGATAATTTTTCTTACAATAACATATATACACAAATTGTATATCATTTTATTCGTATATATATAATCTACATTTGATTTACATTATTCTTAACATCTTGATTATCATTTACATATGCCATCAAATAATCAACCATTAAATTACAAATTTTACTAAAGGATGCAGCAAATCAGCTAAATACCACAACCCTCACTCAAACCTCTAACCCTTTGGTTTTAAATCCCGTTCGCTAACCACTTCACCATTAGTTTCTATTTTGCAAAATGATGTTAGATAGTGATGTAATAAAAACAGTTAATATCAATCTGTTTTTATTAAACGGCTTTAGACTTAAGATACTGTTGTCGCATTAAACGGAAAACTAGAGTTGCAATTTTTTCATAAGTCAGAAACATCAGAGCGGCCATAGCTACTGTCTGGGTCAACTTTGTCTCTAGACCTTTGTATAAACCCAACCAACCGTTTGCTCTAAAGAAAAACAATTTATGAGTCAGTCAGTCAGTCAGTCGGTCGGTCAGTCATTGAGTCATTGAGTCATTGAGTCATTGAGTCATTGAGTCATTGAGTCATTGAGTCATTGAGTCAGTCAGTCAGTCAGTCAGTCAGTCAGTCAGTCTGTCAGTCAGTCAGTCAGTCAGTCAGTCAGTCAGTCAGTCAG
>JAQIXG010004183.1:0-13330 GCA_034700105.1 Oconnorella tubifera
TTTTTTCAGAGCGATGACCTTTTTTTTGGTTGTCAGTTTTAACAAGAGTTTACAACATTGCATGATTTATAAACAGTCCAACTATGTATGTATATATAGAAGCAAGCCAACATAATATTAATTTATTGTAAACATTTGTCTTTACTATATAGGGGCGATCGCTCCATCAAGCTTTAAATTAACATATAAATAATTATATCGACTTTGTAAGGGGGGGGGGAGACGATCGCACCATCAGCCTTTAATTTAACATGTAAAAAATGAAACGACTCTATAGGGGGGGGGATCGATCTCCCTTAATCGCCCCCCGCCCATGGAATTGCCACTGGGGATATGTCCCCCCCCCCAGCTCCTGTGGTGGCGCCGCGCCTACAAAATAGTTTGTGGAGTGCTTCAGCCCCGCAGCCCCCCCTATGCCATCATTGAAGCCATCACTGAATCAAAATTTGAACGTTTGATTCAAGAGATAAAATATATGTGAAAATTAAATATTATAAACATATATCTTGCTATCTTTCTCTGATAGTAATATTATTGAGATGTTCATAAATTTTATTTCAAAATGAATATATTAAATACTAAGTATGTTAGTCATTTTGCATTATAATTAACTCAATAATTATTATTCAATAGTTGTATTTGTTCTCCATTAATAGTTAAAAAATGTAATACTAATGTGAATAATTAAAAATACATTGTGATGTAGCGGTATCAATGTTTTAATTAGTTAATAAATACTGACTTTTCATTGGGTGACAAATTGGGGGATAGGTCAGCTCTTCAGCTGCCAGTTCATCTCTTATATATTTTTATATTTTTCACGCGCGATCTCAGCGGGGAGACTGCCCAGAGCGCCCGGATGATGTTGGATAGTAACTGCGATGACGTTGACTCCGCCGGACGGCCTGTATACTACTCATGTGCTGGGGAGGCTCTATCTGTTCTTGTGGTATCGATCAATCGATCGATCAATCAGTCAATCTAGCGAGCGATCTATACATTTCTTTTTTAATTCTCGCATCCGTGTGTTTATTAATTTATTCAATCAATCAATCCATCAATCAATCAATAAATGAGTTAACCAACCAACAAATCAATCAATCAATTAACCAACAAATCAATCAATCATTTGACACTCCGCCCCCCCCCCCTCCCAACCCTCTATACCAATCTATGATTTAGATTGGTATAGAGGGTTGAAATATGACAAGCAGAGGCATAGGCGAGGGGAGGGGGTTAATAGCCACGCCCCATTGGCTTATGAATTTTTTTCAAACAGATTATCCACTTAAAATAAGAAAAAGCAAAAAAACTTAGTAACAATTGTTTTTCTTACTTTATTTCCTTTGCTACTTTATTTTATTTGTGTTATTTAATTTATTTACTGTAATACTGTAACAGTTGGGTTGGTGTCGGGAAGGACATCCGGCCATAA
Source organism: Oconnorella tubifera (assembly GCA_034700105.1). Classification (NCBI taxonomy): domain Eukaryota; kingdom Metazoa; phylum Annelida; class Clitellata; order Enchytraeida; family Enchytraeidae; genus Oconnorella; species Oconnorella tubifera. Next base: position 1,436 of record JAQIXG010004183.1, read on the forward strand.
AATGTGGGCGTTGTAACCCCCCCCCCGTTGAAGGTGAAATTTTTTTTTTGTCATATTAAGATATCAGTTTAGAAGTGAAACCCTCCCCCCCCCCAAGAAATAATAATTTAGGCTCTGCATAAGATTTATAATATTCTATTAAGTCTATGTAATTAATAGAATATTATACGTTTTTATGTAGTTATGAGTTAACAAAAGTTATTCTAGAAAGTATTTTACGAATGCAAATAGCTTCTATTATAACAATATGTAGGCCTATATAAATTAATCTTAGATAATTATTCATTCATCATGATGACATGATCACAGATGTAAGAATATCAAATAGCTTATCTTAATTATAAATGAGGATTATTCGTGTCTGGGGCGTATACCGTTTTATAAAATGCCAGTAATTAAATTGGCTTACCGTTTTTAATACCAATACAAACACTAACTTATTAGTAGATTCAGTTTAAATTCAATTTCTGATTACAGAATAGAATCATATATTTTAATTCAGGTGAGATGACAACATTATACTATGTTTTTTTATTAGATAAAAATAACAAGCATTTCAAATATTATTACGCCTATATCAAGTATGTTTAAACTAATCACATAAATAAGATTATAATTATAACACAAGAATTAATATGTGACATTTATGATATGTAGGCCTACGCCTGTAATTCTGTATTATGCTTACAATAAATATAATTTATAATTTATATAAGTTTTATCTATTGCTCTGGTCAAACAAGTTGAAGCAATGATATCGCTAATTCACATGCAGTACGCAAATGGTAAGTAGATAATACATTATTAATTAGATAATACATCAATTAATTAATTTGATATCTTTCTGATTAATAAGTATTCTCTTGTTGAACCCTCATAAGATTCTTGTTTGCACAATGTTTTTCACGTTGAGCTCTGTAGGTCCTTGATTAGAATAACTTCTGTGTTTAAACGAACTCATCGAGATACCTAAACTAAAAATGACATTAACAATACTGATAATTATCAGCTATTAATACTAATTATAATTAGTATTAATAGCTATGACATAGCAATGACATATAGGCAACCATTAATTCATTCAATTGTCCTTGATTATGTCCACTTCTTCAATTTAACAATATGCCGCTGATAGCGTTATTTTTAAAACAAATAAATTGTACTTTTATCTGAGCCGTCGATGATCTGCTGTCATATTATTCTACGTAATCGATGATGATTATTATTCAAAGAAAGGACTCTCTTATTACAAAGGGTTTGGAATCGTATAGAACCTACCTATGCTTTCATAATAGTCAAATAATAGTTTTCATAATAGTTTTTTTTGTATTAGCATTCTTAACACGAGAAAAGCTAACTATCAGATTAATTAGACAAGCTGAGATTTTATATATGCAACATGCTTTAAAGCGAAAATATTAATAACAATTCAAAATCATATTTAGCAAACTATTTATAAAATAGTATACAACTCGTTCTGTGTAAATAATGTAGATATTTCTTAGTACTATGTGCAATTTTTAACACAAACACCATATTGACTAAACGACTCCCAGACAATGCTAGTTACTTATAGTCAGTCATCCATTTAATCCAGTTAATTTTTTTAGAACGAATCATTGTTGTGTTTCTCGCATTGTTGAATGATTCGTGCTATAGCCTTCTCAACATGTATCCTATGTGTTATACGACAGATAGTAATATCTGACATATAACACATGCGTAGCCTTAAAATTTACTATTATGTTTTTAATAAGACTAATGATTTTAACTATGAGTAGGCTTATAAGGTCTGCAACTGTTCAAAACAGTTATTTTTGAAACTGTTTTGAACAGCTGTAAAAAATAACTATTAAAAACAGTAAATTCCTGGCACGATCACGATCAGGATTGAAGTAGCCCATCAATTTAATAAATCTAGTTCAAATAATCATTTATATTATAATATATATTTATATGTTATAACTTATGAGATTCAAAATAAAATTTAAAATTCAAAATAAATTTAAACAAATATATTAGGAAATCTATTGATTGTGATCATAATATCTAAAATTTATGCGAATCTCTAAAATTTATGCGAATCTCATTCAGAGAAAAACAGCAGTTATAAAATAATAATATAAGTCAAAAGAAATTAAATTTAAAACACAAAACTAATACGCAATTGGCGGTATTAGAGCTGTTACAGTAGACATTAGAAAGATATTAATAACACGAATATAAAAAATAAGAAAAATTAAGAAAAATAAGAAAAATTAAAAGAGACAAGTATTTAAATTATCGATACATCGATATCATTTCAAAATATTAATGAATATATAATAACAATGAAGAAACCATGAATTTCAACATGTATCATCAATAGCTTACAAGTTTCTACAAGCAGTAGAATCATATATGGCACTACAATATTTTCTAGATGTTTCGTTGTTATAAAAGCAGGTAAATACTAAAAATGTTTAAAACAATATAAAACATGTTCTTCGTGAACTCTACGATTTTCGGTGCTTGAACTTGCTTCTTGTTTCTCTAACATGTTAATGCTTGTCAACTTCCATCATTGTAGTTCCTGTGTACATTGCACATCATATAAATGGAAAGTGTCTTATAATAGCAGTAATCCACTATGTCATACAGAGATATGTTTCGTTTGGATATTGGATAAAACTAGCCAATGAAATTTAATCTCGAACGAAGGAGCTTTTATCTTATTGGCTTAACTAATATACAGGCCCTACTAAAATATTAAGAATGTTTGATAGTAGGCATAGCGCTATTGACAATATAAACAAAGAACTATCGAGATATTCGACACACCATGGGCGTGGGCTATCAATTATCAAGTGTATTATAATAACATTATAATAATATTATAATTAGTCTGAAAACAGATAAACTACGATGAACTCTAAATCCCTCCCCTCCAAATATTAAAATTTAAAAGTCTGCAATGACAATAATTTTTGTCATTTAGTCGTCGTCAATAACTCGTTATTTTGAGCGCACGATTTAAAAACTACTATCATAGAATTGTGAGACAGAATAGTAATTAAATTTAATAAACTAATCATCATAACGTTTTTACTCAGTGGGTCTACTTCAGCTTTTTCGTTCAAATAAAATCGCTTCCAAGTTCTGACATTTTTTCGGCCTATATGACTCTCCTAAACAAGTCTTTTTATTTGTTTGTACTGCATCAATTCGTAAATGTATTAATTATAAATTATTTGTCAGTTAATCGTCTGCTAAGTTTTAAAAAATCTGTTCTTTTTTAATTACCTTATATAGAAGAAAATTATTGACTAATCTCGAAATTTTGAAACCGTACTAACAAACACACATAGTTTTTAGAAAATTTCTTTGCAGATCAGGAAAACTGATTTGGCAAACTTGAAAAATAATTCATAATTTAACTGTGAACACAATATTGAATATTCTGTGGAAATAGCCTATATGATAATATTATAGCTTGTATCATATACGATATTATTATTTTACTATATATTACATTATATTATATATTTTTATTATCGTTATTAATGTATTATATTGTTATAAATTAGTATTAAACACGATATTAAAAGTCGTCCTACATAATTTTAAGCCTACGTAAATAATTACTCCTGAACAGTAAACTGTTATAAATTTCTCAACTCTTCCTGAATTGCAGCAAGAAATAACATTTTGACACTTGTGGTAATCTGTCGCTTGTTCAATTAGACTTATTTGATAAATTACAAAATAACCTTATTATAAAGCCAATGACTAGTTGACTACAGGCAAAAGATATTAATGGCTCAATAAGAGCTTACGCAAGAAGAACGCACAATTCTTACTGTAATTATAATTATGCTTAATTAATTAAATAAATTGAAATAATTAATGTAGATAGTTAAACACAGTTTAGAATTTTGATAGACCTACATACTTATATTAAATCTTTATCAATTCACATATTAATTCTAAAAGTAATATTATTTAGCTACAAAAGGTGTAAAAATATATTCGATTAAAACTCGATCTGTAGATATAGGTAAGTTGTTTTAATTAAGCGTATTACAGTGTAGTAAAATGATGTTATTAAATTACTTGTAATAAGTATTTGTAAAACATCTGATCCAAAAAAAGGTTTTGAATTAGCAATTAAAATGTTTTGTATACAGTATAATGTTCTTTTTAATTTGATCAGCGGTTGATAATCATTGATCATAGGCCGATAAGCCTATAACTTTTTACATAAAATTTAATACGAGAGCCTATTGAACCCTTTAATCTTATGACTTTTCATAAATTGACTAATTTTAATAGTTAGGCTATTATTTAAAAACTTCAACTTTAAAATGAAAATTTATTTACATAAATATACTGTAGTTTGTCAACTGCGTCAATATTATTGATATATAGGTCTGAGGAAAGGGTTTGAGAAGCTGATTCTCATCATATTTCCTAGAAAATTTACGGGATAATTTTTTGTAAAATAAATTACATCGTTAGGCCTACTATGAAAATAAAGCAATAAAACTTGCTTATTCAAGAAAAATTGCTTTTACAAATTTAAGTGAAGTGAACAGTAGTGAACTTTTTGAGAGAAAAGACGATTTGCGAAAGTAAGCACTTGCAATTGTAACCGTATAACATTATTTCAATATTAAATTGAAAAAATTAAATTGCAAGGGAGATACATTTTATTTTCTTTGTTAAATAATTCAGCACAGAAGAGCGACGCTGTTATAAGTGATTTTTTTAAAAAAAACTTAAGAATTTCTATTATTAAGATTTAGTTTTACATGACTGACGATGATAGACAAACTGTGTGTGAAGAAAAACGGCTGATGACAAATTTAAAATAGTGATGTAACAATACATCAAGAAATATATTGTATAATTATAAATACAAAAATATTTATGTAAATCGAAAAACACACACTTTGTCTTGTAATCTGTAACTAGACAGACTAGATTATTTCTAGTCGGTCTTATTACAAATATCACTCGCACTGGACATAATACCATGTCTTTAATTGTAAATCAATTATTTTACAGTAGAATCAAAACTATGGCCGCTATTCAACAAAACAGAAATCAGACAAAACCTCAAAATTATTACATGATGCACAGCATATTTAACATTGATCGACCGAATATGGCCTCAACCTTGTCTAGCATGAACGTTACAAACAGTACAGGAGACCTATTAGTCCGCGACTCCGGTATCGAAATGCAATCTGTTGGTCTTGACAATCCAGCGGCTGACTACAGCATATCTACCGTTAGTAGCGTCGATCTACCGAGCCTTGATGATAACGTGACGTCATCAAATAGCGTTAAGGGAAAGAAAAATTATGGTGACAGTGATTCGGGATCTGACATTGATGATGATGTTGATGATAGATCGAGTAGCGACGCTGTGGGACATTTTCATCCAGGAGGCTACGGTGACTCGAATGATGAAAGTGATATGCTCACTTCTTCTATTACAATGGAAGAAGATACAAGGTAAGAAGTTGTGTCAAGTTTTCAATTTTATTTCATTCATTAAAATGCTGATGATTTCATGCAAGGAATGTTATTACAATTCGTACCTGAGTCGGGCTACTCATATGGGTTAGCTTTAGTTACCGCTAGTGATTTTATTCATTTTATTTTAAAGATTTTTTAAAATTGCAACATACAGTATAGGCCTAATAACAATAACCTACTTATAATAGATCGATTACGTTATATCTAATATAATGTAATATATAATGTGATAATGTGATCTATTATAGTAGGTTTTTGTTATTGTATGTATTTATTACTCTCCATTTGCACCTGAATATAGCCTATTTATCTCTTCCCGAGATTTCATGTTAAATTAAAAAGAAGCAAATTAATAAAAATTAATTAAACGAAATATTTGAGCATAAATTGACATAAAATTACAATCTGGTGATAAAAAATTTCAGAGAGAATCGTATAAAGGCCTGGAACGTCTTCAGCACAGCCCCGTGGATATCATCTCATGAAGTAATGGAACTTTGTTACACTGTCTCTCGCAAGGTATTCAAAGTGCTCACATATCTGATAATGACACCAGCTTTTCTCACGCTACTCGTGCTCTCTAAGGGCGCAGCTCTGATCGCTGTTTCTAACGTTCGTCCTCTACCTATGTCAGACGCCCCGTCAAATTATTCTCAAAAAGACATGCAATGCGCCCAATACCAGGAGTTTGTCATAGTCAATTCTGGCAGGCCGAATACAAGCAATTTCGTTAGCACTAATTATACGAAAGTTTTCACAAAATGTGTGACAGTACCTCGAGGGTATGATTATACTAATGATCTTTATTGCCTTGCAGCGAATAATAAATCGGGGTTCGTTACACTCAATCGTGAATACAGCGCGGATCAATGTTTCGTCAGTAGAAACTCTTGGAATTGGTCCATTCTTCTTATGATCTGCGTTCCTCATTTCTTTGTCTTTCTTCGCTGTTTCTGGCGAATCATGTTCAAAAATAAGAGAACACCTGGTTGGCAGGCCATGATATGCGTTTTCATAACCGACTCACTTTACACAATAGGAATCTGTCTTTTTGCTTTCCTGGTACTTCCTTCACTTGATAACGCCATTACTGCCCTAATGTTTATGCTCTGCGTGGCTGGGATACCAGGTTTGCTTAAAGTAGCTATCAGACCCAAAGATCAGAAATATGGATGGCTGTTGATCTTTCTTGATTGCGCTGCTGTAATTGGACAGCTAGTACTTTTAATTTTGTGGCCCCTTAAAATAATACTAAGTAGCAATGATGAGAATTTCTTTTTAGTTTGGAGCGTACCAATTTCGATGCTTCTTATTTCTCTAAGATGGTGGGAGAATTATATAGAAAAGATTTCTAGGCTGGGAAGATTAGGAAAATCTCTAAGGAAATTAGTGCGCACGATAGGTTCCGCGAGAACCAAGATTCAGCTTGCACTTAGTTTATGGAAAATTGGTTTGAGCATAGTTATGATGATGATCTGTGTAGGATTGCAAGTTGAATACATGGATACACAGGAATCTTGGAAAGATGTCAGTAGATGGACAGTCGTTTTTAACTCTGACATTAGGTAAGTATTGCCAAACAATTGTCTTTATAAATATTGCAAAATAAATATGCGTAGGCCTAATTAATAAAACAAGAACAAATAAATCCTATCAGTAGAAATCAGCCGAGTTTCATATATGCTAAGTTAAGTTGAATAGCATTTATAATGCTATCCAAAGTAATACTAATTTTACTATATTAACTAATTTCAATAAATTGATATCTAAACTTTAGATTAATTAGGCGAGAAAGAAGAAAGTTTAAAAATATATTTCGATAATATATTCATAATATCAATATTTATTTAGTATGGGCTATTTAAACCATTTTTTCAGGAAATGCCGCTCCTATAATTATGAAACAAACTCCACTGAGTGGACTATAGCCTATGATCGCCTACCCGAGCTAGAATTGGATTGGCTCTGGGTTTGGCTCGTTAATTGCACGACCAGCCTAGCGGCCTACTTCTTCGCTCGCAGCACGGCTAAGATGCAAATACAGCGCATCAGCTACAGTCTGCCTCTAGTCATCGGGACACCACTGATGTTTGGCTTGATGATTGGTGGATGCGAAATGTGGAACACACAACCTTGCTCATTCACCACGAATGAAATACCAAGTTATCTGTTTTATAAATGCTACGAGAAGGGAGAACTTTCCAACGTGGCGATAAGTGATCTGTGGATCTTTTTGCCACTTTGGTGGTTGAGTCAATTGTGGATCACGTGGCATATTTGGTTTCCTAAATCTGAGAGAATGGCAAAAGCAGAAAAGTAGGTGAAGATAATTCTAATTAGTGGGCTGCTTTAAAATATAAGAGTTTACAAGGTTTTTAGGCTAATTGTCCTAAAAAAAATGTTTAAATAAATTAATAAGTAATACTGTAGAGATTAATTGTGAAGAACGCTCAATTTTACTAATACTTGTCTAATTTCGTAAATGAATTTAAATAGGCTTAAATGAAGTTTCTAGCAGTATTTATGGCTTTAAATTGATAACACAATTGCAATCATTCAAATGACAAAAATAAACCATATTCCACTGTTCATCTAATAAATACTAATATTTAAAATCAATAATTACTTTTGATCATAATTGTATTCTATGAAAGCCATCACTGAAATCACATTTTTAATAATTATTTCAGATTATTTGTCTTACCTCTGTACGATGGACTTTTAATTGAACAATCTCTTTCAATAAATAGAAGACGAAACGATGCACCGAGAAGTCAGTCAAAAGTATTGGCTGCAGTAAGTCGTTGAACTTATTTCAATGATGTATTTGTATTTAATAAATGAATGGAGGAGAGGGGTGATATGAAATAGCTTTTATAAATTGTCTCCCGACAAGTCGGCCCGGAATATATTAACACCACAAATCGGCCCGGTTAATTGATTTAGTAATCATTACTTAACCGAAATTAATTTAACTTATAATCTAACCGTAATCCTAACTTCAATCATAAACGTAAACTTAGATCTAATTCCAACCCTAACCCAAAAAACTAACACAGTCGACAACTGGGACCAATTTGTCAAGGCCGAATTAAGAGGTAACGGTTGTAAATATTAAAAGACACTAGATAATTTGAGGGCCCCGTCGGGCGGCTACTACAAATTTGACTCAAAATTACATCTATGACAAAGCTAAAGTACATGTAGAATTGTTTCTTCTTTAGTCAGCCACTGGCCAACAGAGTCAGATAGAAATGTCAAGAATAAATGCTTTGGATGATGTCGGCGGTGAAGATTTTGTGGAAAAGAATTTACGAAGAAGAGATGAGACTCCGTTTATTTATATCTGTGGAACAATGTGGCATGAAACTGAAGTGGAAATGATTCAAATGCTTAAGTCTATATTCAAGTCAGTAGCGAATCAGTAAAACAATTATTGCATCGTTTGTAATTACAATCTTAAGCTGAAAAGATTGAGCAAACAAAGTTTTTATTTGGATAATATTGTGTTAATCTTAAACGTTTTAAATATATTTATACTTTTATTTTGCTCTTGTTTTTTTAATAATTTAAAGTTAATTTAATATTATTTTACTTAATTACTGATTTGCTTGTAGATTGGATATTGATCAAGCAGCAAGACGAAACGCAGAAAAATATCTTAATGTAAAAGATCCAGATTTTTATGAATTTCAAGGTATACTTTACAATCTAAAAAGTTTCATTCACTCGACTTATAAAAATTATAAAAAATGACGAATTTTATTAAAAACATGTTGTAATACTTATTTTCGCTGTTTTATATTGTTATATCTTTCTCATTAGAAATAATACCTGATCCAAATGTTGGAATTTTTATCTTGTAGATTTATTAAGAACAGCAAATATCAATTATTACCTTTAGTTTTCTAAAAAAAGTAACCTTTAACTTAAATGTTAAGGTGTTATTTAATATTTTAGTTGCACATTTTATAATATAGCTCATATATTCTTCGACAATGCCTTTGATAATCATGAACCGGGTGAACATATCTTCAATGTCAACTCTTACGTTACTCTACTTGTCAGTGTCATTGATGCAGCTGCAACGTAAGACTTCATTTCAAAGATATAAATATAAAATGTTCAATGTTTGTATTTTGCAAATTTCGTGTTGAAATCTTTTTGATGGTATCTGACAACTGATATCTGATAGTTTTGTTCAAAACTATCAAACTTCAGAAGTAGCTCGTCCCAAAAAAAAACTAAAAGGGGGGGGGCATTTGATGGCTTGGGCTTGAAGTCTTAAAAAATTCAACTAGGTCAACATGAATTTAGTCTACCTTCATTTAAACCAAAACTCTATGCTACATTATAGAGGAAAATTATAAAAATATAAAATTGTCATTTCTTATGTTTTTAGAAACTAATTTAGAAACACAGAAACGTTTACTGGTATTAAATAAATTAGCATACAATTTCTGGTTATTAACATAATTATTTTCTTTTTTTGTCTTGAGTTCAGTTTCGATTGATTCTATTTTAAATAGCCCAAACTGTGTTTCTATTTAAATTTATTTATTTCATGTCAATTTGTTGTTCAACTTAATGTAGAGCCGTTCATGGTATTATTATGAGTATTCCACCGCCGGAGAAAATACCAACGCCCTATGGAGGGAGGCTTGTATGGACAATGCCAGGGGGCAATCAAATCATTGCTCATCTAAAGGACAATGCTAAAATACGAAACAAAAAGAGATGGAGCCAGGTTCTTAGTTTATATTTATATTTCGATTTTATGTTTTATATAGCGATTCTACCTTTAGAAAAATCGGCATAATTCCGTTAAATAATACATCTTGAATGAATCCAAAGTACTTTGATACAATGAAAGTTTAGGAACCACATGAAAGTTTAGGAACCACATGAAAGTTTAGGAATCACATGAAAGTTTAGGAACCACATGAAAGTTTAGGAACCACATGAAAGTTTAGGAACCACATGAAAGTTTAGGAACCACATTTTTTGCCCCTCATGGGTCTGTGATACTCCTTTTTTCACATTGACTTTACATTGCGTTTATGACATTGCTGTATTAATGTTTATGTATGTGCAAATAAATAAATAAATAAAAGTAATAAACTTTTAGTTAGTAATGGTAATAAATATAAGATAACGTACTTAAACTGTATGTACTAAAATTTATTTACTAACTGATAGGAATGATGTAAATAATAGGTGATGTATATGTACTACTTCTTGGGACATAACTTATGGATGGACAAGTCACTGAATGAAAGAAGGAAGCAGATCAGAGCTGACAACACTTTCTTGCTTGCTCTTGATGGTGATGTTGATTTCGAACCTCTTTCTCTGCGTCTTGTTGTTGATCTCATGAAACGTAATGACAAAGTAGCAGCAGCATGCGGCAGAATACATCCTATAGGGTCAGGTAAACAGAAATATCAACTTTTATTTCTTTATAAAATTCAGTTTGTAGTGTAATTTAATTGACTCCGTAGTTAGGTTAGTAATATAATAAAGTAACTTACAAATCATGGCATTAAGTTATCCGGTGCTGAAGATAATTTTAGATACAAATATGTAGATATTTATCAAGGACTATAACTTATAGTATTCTTTAAATCTGTTACATTTTGTACACTCTACAGTGCATCATGATTGGGGTATGTAAGTTATATACCATAGCTCTTTTCCTGTCCAACAATTATGCCAGATGTTTTCATAAAGTCTTTATGGAATATAACTCCCAGTATAATATTAAGCTTCAATCTATAAAAAATTCTACTGAAAACGATTTTACAATTTTTTTATAATTAGCTTATAGTAATGGGCAGCTTTTAAAATAATGACTGAAATAACGATTAATGATATCATTTAAAGAAGTTATTACATCCCATAGGATCTTGATTTTTTTCATCCCATAGGACGAAAAAACTGAAGAACCCCCCTTCCCCCCCCCCCCACACACACAGTCAATTCGTGGCTACGCAACTGGATGCAAGCACAGTGAATAAAAAAACACTTATGAACTTATAAAAGCTTTAATTAAATGAGGTCAATTTTTCATAATTTTTACAGTTGTCAATTTTCATCTAACAAAAAACAGGGCATTTTTTATCGGAATATTATTAAATAAGATTACATTTGAATATCTTTTTTGTCATGACATCACGCGATTGTGTCAAATAGAAAACGATGCATTATTATATCTCAATAAGACTATTATTTTAATATCTTTTATTGATGATGTGGAGTGTTACCAAATAGAAAACATTGTTTGCAAACAATGAGATAAACATGAAAGGTATAAACATGACTGATTTATGATGGTAAAAATCTATAACGCATAATGAAAAGTGTTGTTATGCT
>JAQIXG010004184.1:0-13330 GCA_034700105.1 Oconnorella tubifera
TATACAATATGTTTGAACAGTTGATAAAGCAATAAGATTAATCATATTCTTTTTATATCCTGTAAGCAATTTGGAATCTTTAATAGATTATCTCGTGATTTGTTTGTTGGTGAGAGTAAGAGTTAAGTTTAGGGTCAAAGCTATTTTTAGAGTTGTTACATCAGAGACTGATACATTAAGTTTATTAATTTTCAATCTCTCGTTAGTTAATTGCTACTATTTTTTGATCAGAAGTCTGTTTTAAATGATCAATGCATCCGTTTAGAAATTGCAAACTTTTTAACATTTAACTGAAATTCTATTAATTATATTTAAGTCCATTTTTAACTAAAATAAATTCTTAAAGAGTGCGAATCGAATTTTTAATTATTAAATTCTAGCTTAATTAAATATTAAATTTTAATACTTCATGTATACTTTATTCTTTACTTAACTTCTTATGTCAACACTAATTTGTATAGATATTTTTCCTTTAAATTGACATTCTTTAATGGCGATTAAAATATTTGGAACAATTTAAAAACGGGACACGGCCGTTAAACCAAGCTGCGTAGTTCTTATTATCGTCTTGTCTCAATAATTATCGTTACTGATATTAGCTGTTCTGTTGAGCGTACAACAAAAATAGATTCAGTCAATCATAAAATAGGTAAATTAACCACGCTTTTTCTTACACTGCCTACACTTTATGACTTCTAAATGATACAAGTGAAGGGATTTCATAATAATATCTTTTATGACTATAAATGATCTGTTCAATGATATAACGAGAGCCATATCCCATCGTGATTATGCGATTGATAAGTATAAGTTAGACATTCTGTAGTTATTTTGTTATGCACAACGATTCAAATAAACATTTTTAAGGAAATATTTAATTGAAAACAGTATCATAAATCAAATCATATTTTATGTCCCCTTTATGGACAATAGACAAACAAATCACTGTTTATACTAATTCATATAATTGTTGTTTAAAGATATTGAGATTAAATAATTTTTTTAAAACAGTTATTGCTAATATCATTAAGATCAAAAGTTTATATTGTACTGTAGTTAATGAAGTAACTGTATACTTATGGACTATAAACTATCTGTAAACTATATAGGCCCTATATACTGCAAAATTGCGTGAAACTGATTTAGTTATATCTATAAGTATATTAAACAAAACATCTATTTACACATATGTAGAGCGATTACAAATGTATTCTCAGGCGAAACTTAATCTTGGAATACACTACATTATTGTATCTAGAACTATGATATTATTCAAAATAAATACAATATATCTGAGTGACTGATAAACGGTAAATAAAGACATTAGCTTAACTTACGAAGAAACGAAGAATAATAATTAATTAGTCCAATGTGAACTTACAAAACATTTTTAAGAATGTCATTAGATATTTTAGTGGCATAAGATACGACAGTCATTTTTAGGATCGTAGCGCTCAATAATATCTTATTGAGTAGGCTACAATGATAAATTAATAACGCATTGTGATATTATAATCTAAGCGTGTGAAATACTTGATAAATTTCATATTGCGTTATTGCATTTATCTCGAGGAGTACACAGACTTACTGTTATTTTCAAGCTGTCGCCCTCTGCATTGACTCGCTCTCATTTCAATATCATCGTGTTTGGTTATTGTTTGGTTTCAGGAAAGATATGTTCGATCGGTCCCCATGCCAACGAGGTTCCTGACGTCACAAGTGAATAGACACTTTGTTCTTTGAAACCTTGTTTGTCCCGAGAGACAAATAAATTAAACAATGAGTTAATATTCGTGCGAATTTTGTCAAATTCGCGACCAACTCATCACAGATGTTCGAGATTTCGTGAACGTGGGCTGGTGTCAAATGACAATCTTTTATAAGAATCAATAAAATAACATTCCTTGAAACATCAGCGTTTCAAATTATATACATTACTTTAATTGTATGCAAGTTATAATTCAATTTGAAAGAATCTATCAGTTTAGGAAACAAAGACTAAAGTAAAGATCCTTAAAACTTATCGGCAGAAGTAAAAATCGATTGTGTATGATAACGTCATATAGCACAGCAACATATCATGATAGTATTTGGAAACATTTTATGCAACATTTTATAATGAATTGCACTTTGTTTATTAAATTTCATATTTCAGAATTTTGGTTTATTTTATATTGTTATACAATTTCAACTATCTCTTATCATTTTATTATTAAATCAAATAAAATGAATGTAATAAATATGGAGGTTTATCTTATAATCATGCTTCTAGTTATCAATTTGATAAGTAATCAATTTATTAAATTTTGTTAAATGATATTGGGTCAACTGTTAAAATTGATCCGACTATTAATTGTTAGGGTTACGATTCGGGTTAGAGATAGGATGATTGAAATTAAGTTAATGCTATAAGATTAGACTTCAGTTTGGATTAATTAAGATTATGGTTATTAAGTGAAAAGTCTGCACCGTTTGTCGGGTTAACGTATTCGCTTGATACCATGAAACTGTGCGGAGACCGATTCAATACATAAGTAAACACATAGATAAATACAAATAGAGATACATACAATTGATAAATAAAAATGAAGGTTAGCGTTAAATAGAGAAACTGAACTTATGCAGTGTATAATACTGGAGTAATCTGGCATTCTGAAACTATCTTAATACCGATGAGCGACTTGGTAGATTTTAGAGATTTTGTTTGTTTATGAAATAGCTACCTGAACATTTTCCAGTGATGTTTTTTCGCAAGATTTTTTTTGATTTAAATAACTAGCGAGTAAAAACTGAAGTGATCCACAATTTATTTTTGTAGATTTATTCACAAGATGGCGATATTTTTTATTAACATCGCGTTTGCAAGTGTTTACGTGTTTGCTATAACGTTAATCGCGTGATGGCGCTTTAGGATTTAAAATTTTAAGATTTGATGTACACTTTTATGTACAGGTTAAACTTTACTATTTGACTAGTAAAAGAGCAAACATATTGACACATGCATGTATGTTAAGCTAACAAATTCAAATTTGTTACCGCTAACAAATTTGGTTACAACTATAAATGCATATATCCCTGCTATCTTAGAGTTATTTAATTCATAGAATTATTGAAAGTTGAGGTTTGAATTATTTTTCATTGAAAGTTTGGTCGTAGATAAAATGGATATTCTTGCTATAATTAAAATGGTGAAACGTTAACACGGCTCGACAAATCAGTCCCGTCTATTTACGCTTTGTTTCAGGATTAGCTTTTGACATATTGAGGGCTATTTTAATAATAAAATTAAGGGATAAAATAACATTTTAATAAAAATTGTGTTATATTGAGGGACAAGTTTTCATATTTTTTTGATTAAATTTTAAATACGCTACGGTATATCTTTTGTTGTATTCGTTATTTTTAAAAATAAACAAAATACAATAAATTAAATAATAAAAGCAATAGAAGAAAGTACAAATAACAGTTTAAAAAAATACAAGGGGAGTGATTTGAAACTATATTCACTAGACTGTAGTTTTAGCATACAAATAGTAGTGTTTGAAACTAGAATGTTTTGAAAGCTGTTACACCGGTCTGACCCATATGCGTAATTTGCATAATATTCTGATTTAAACTATTAAGAAACTTCAACTAATCAAAGACGTCCATGCCGTTCATGACGCCCATGCCGTTTTGAAACTCTTTCTTACTTTAATGTAACGCCTTTAAATTTTGTAAATTCTTTACTTTGTAACTTTAGGGTTAATTTTAGGATTCTATGGTTAGGGTTTATCTTAAGGTTTGGGTTAGGATTTATGTTAAGCTAGAATGTATGTAACTTTACACTATATTATCCAAAATGACTTGGATCAGGTGGATCACTAATATTATCCCTTGACTAAGACGACAAACTTATTAATTTTTATTTTATTTCTAATTTAATCATTAATTAATGCGTATTTACTGTATTTGTATGTAATTCAGATCGTTTTTTAGAAGATCTTGCATTATTAAACCTATATCGGGAACATAATGCCAGCAACTACATATTATATCGCCGTCTACATAAATATTTATGCAGTAAAAAAGACGACGATATCGGATCAATAACCCGTTGATACGATCGTGCTAAGCTTCCGCACCGAGATTATCCGCATGAACGAATAGCGTCCCACGGTGTGTCTACAAGTCTAGCGCAAAGTGAATTCGATTCATCAGATTATTGTATTGTTGCACCCGATCGATTTATTCGGATAATAAAAAATTTAAAGAAAGAACAACAATATGGCAACAATATCTGGTCGTTATTTTTTACAGCGAGTCGCATAAATCGAGCTGATAATAAAGAATGATACTTTTAATGTTTTATATTTGTACTGTAATTAAAACCCGTTCAAGGACGGGCTAAATTCATAGATCAGAGAGGTCAAGATCAGAACGGTAAATGTCTTTGGCTTTAATCCCACTTTGGATATAATTAAAGAGTTGAACAAATGTTTATTGTCAATAACGACTGGATAAAAAAATATTTGCTAAAATCGCTGGATATCTTGATAAAAAGGTACTCAAGTAATATTACACCTATCTCGTAGTTTACGAGTAACACACTCATAAACAATGAACCTCATTTCATTACAGCTAAATTACATAATTTCATTAAGCATATTTTTCAATTTATTATTATTAGTTTATTATTCCATTATTCAGTAATAATTAATTAAATAATTTAATCTTAATAAAGTATTAGTTATATAATGTTACTTATTATGTATAGTACTAATTATAGCGTAAATAATTGAAATTATGCCTCGTAATAAAAGATGCCGGTAATAATAATTTAAGTACTAAACGTCACAAAAAATTCCAAAAAATCAGTCTTAATCTGTAATGTTGAGTGTCTTTAATCCAACACCAAGCTAGAACACACATACGCGTGCATCTTATTATATAATTGTTCTAATCCATCCAACATACCTATACAGATAGCTATTGGCTAGCTCACAATTAACCTCAAACGATTAGTATCGAGTAAAAATTCAATAACATAATAATGAAAGTCTATTGTTTTGAATATTTCATTTCTGTTATAGGACTACTATGACCAAAAACCTACAAGTTTTACGGTTTAGGGTTACAATTAAGGTTATTTTAAGGATTAAGGTTAGTGTAATCATGTATGCAACTTCAACTAAACTGTTGCAGGAAAGTTATTTTATTATGTTTTTAATTTAAGTCTAAAATAGTTATATTCGAGAAATAAACAAGAAATAGCAGCCTAGTACCCAATTGGTTTAATTTCTAATGTTTAGAAATAAAATAATCAGTTTTCCGATCGCCTGTTAATCATCTACTGGATATATTAAATTTTGTCCTTAATATAGTAAGCATTGCAGGTGTGCCGGAACATGGTGGATAGGGCCCTGGGGCTGTGGGTCTCCCGGGAAAAAAGCCCCCCCCCCCGGGACGGCAAATAATAATTACAAAAATTATACAGACTTTTAATTCACCAAATAAATGGTAGCTGAGAAATAAAACAAATAAAGAAATTAAGTAAATAAATAAGAGTTCACTATACAGAGTCAATTTGATTTAAATATACAAGTATTATTATTATATATTGCATATTATTATATTTGTAAATCAGTTTGAAACTTTAGCCATACTTTTTAATAATTATATATACAAGAGAGAGAAGGACAATTAAGCAAAAAAAGCACAGAGGTAATCACTTCATATTAAAAGAATTATTTTTGCAATCCTCAGTTTCAAAGAGCGTCCCTTATACAGCATATACTTTATAATTATTAACCAAGTTTTTTAACATAAATAATTATTTTGTTAAATGCTTACAATGATCGTCAAATTCTTTTCAGCTTTAATATAAACAGTACAATGCGTTTCAATCTCTGTACTATTCAACCGACGTTCATATGTTGATCAGGAAGAATGATTTCCTTTTTGATGTTTTGTATCTCTCTTGTTTTTCACGTGTTTGTCTAGCAGCGTCACTACATGTAATTTCTTTCTTCTAGTAGTAAAACATTCGCCCTCGTTCATAATGCTATCACTCCGCTGCTTTTCTAAACGAGCACAGATCGGTCTTACCCTAAATCCTTCTTTTCGTCAGTTTCGCATTAGGCCCGTGTATGGTCAACGGGCCTTGTTGACGATCTAATATCGATTTTTATCCATCGATCCTCCGTCGTTGACGCCCGGTCCTAATGGCCTGAGGTCCTCGACGTCCGCTGATGAGCTACCGGTCCGCGCTCAGGCTGCAGGGCTGCTGCAGCCACTAACAGCCAATGGCCATTACGCGGTGTTTCACGGGCCCGGTAGTTATTTATTTACAATTTTATCAACTGTCGGGTAAAAATCGCATTGAGTTAACTGCCAGGAAATTTCGAGATAAAACTATAGTAGTTTTGTGACGAGGATGTTTTTTTTTCAATGAAGATATATTTTTTTTAAATTTACTGCATCTTGTAAGAAAATGTGATGTAATTATAATATATCTAACGTGATTATTATATTTACAATATTTATTTAAGGTATTTAAAATTAATTCAGATAATTAAGTAGGAAATTTTATATTTTTCTAATTAATTTATAGAAAGTAAATTGCTCTATATAAATACACCGAATACTATCAGTTAATTCGGTTCTTGGACAATTCGTCAAAGGACGATTCTTCAACGGACTGTTCGTCAAAAACTATTTTTGTAACGGACGATTTTAATAACTACTAACCATAACACTAACATTAACTCTAACTCTAACCCGAACCCTAACCCTAAACTTCAGCTTAAACCTAATCCTAACCCTAAACCTAACGAATATCTGACGAACAGTCCGTTGACGAATCGTCCTTTGACAAAACGTCGTCATACCGTTAATACAAGTTTTCTGTCATATTCTTAGATAACGCGAATACATGCCAAGTAAAATATCAGTTAAACTCAAGTAAACTGAGTGGAAACGCTGTCTCAAGATCAGTATTCAGCTGCAGCAGTTGACAATGTTCAAAAATTGACAGAACAGTTACAGCTGTTGAAGCATTTGGATAAATAGGTAAACGATGAAGTCGACGATTGTACGTTGTCGTTTTACGTGATTAGAATGTGTTTGCGTACAATATGCTCGCTTGTAGATTCATGTTTACGTTATGACGTTTTACGGGATTATGACATTATGAGCCTCGTGTTATGATTTATTCGTACGGATACATTCACCTTATGCTACACTTTGTGACGGTTTATGATTCTATTGTGATAAATTATGATTCTAGTGAGAAAAAACGGAAAGAGTTGTTGTTGTCAACAACGCATAAAACATCGGGATTTAATTATTATATTCAAGTAGGCTAATGAATTGTTGGTTTATATAATTAGAGTCTAGAACTGTATTTTCACAGCGTAATCGAGTAGAAGCTATATTGTAGGTATATATTAAGGTATATTGTTAAAAGTGTTGAGTAACTATTAGAAGAAAGAAGTTTTTTTCAGAAATAATCTTATTATAAAGCTTATTAACTGATAAATTAAACCAGACGATGTAGCATTTCTGTATATGAATGAATTGATCACATGTGAATGTATTGTATGAATGCATCGTCTATTAATTTAATTTAATTTAATTAGTTCCAAAGTACTGTAAAATTCGATACATTTAATGATGCATTAGTTGATATAGTAATTAATGATGGAATGCAATTAATTTGTATTAAAATAAATTACAACAAATTGTAAATAAAGTAATTTAAAAGTAATTTTAAGTAATTTCAAAATGAAATAGCAGTTAATGAAATAATAGTTATTATACATTACATTTTTGGATAATACAAATCAAATTATAAATATTAAATGAAATTAAACTTTGAGGAATAAGCAAAAAATAGAGCAATAAAATCAAGTCATTATTAACCTATAGATAAATATTTGATACAACACAAAATGAATTAATTTGTTTAATTAAAAGGTAAAGGGTTAAGTCACTTCAGTGCCGTGATGATTAAAAGAAAACCTTTTTGTTTGCCAGATTAGCACTAAGTATCATTTAAGTTTACATTAATGTTGTATCGATTAGCTATAGTATTGAAATCATGTTCACCACACAAATTAATGTCATAGTGAAAGTTGACATTAAATTAAATGTTTTTTTGGGATAACTCATGAGAAAGATTGTGACAAAGATTTATCTCAAATTATATAACAGTTCGATATCATCCTTGAGGCTGTAGATTTGTTCATAAAAGTAATTATTAATAAAAAACGCCCAGTAGTCGATCCTATAGGGTACTCCGGTTACCGGGAAGTTACAAAAAAGAGAGAGTAGACCTAATTATTACTGTAGAATGTAATAATTTTGTGATCACAAACATTGGAAACAAAGTTGAAACGCTCAGAGCATAAAATAGATAACAAAATGAATGCTATTAGTGTAATTACAACTGCCCTTTTCCAATCTGGTGTATATCTTGAAGCAAGTTGACATTTATTCGCTGTGTATTCTTTGATTCTTAGATTTTTATAGTGAAATGAACATTGAACAGGTGAAACACATGAGACATTAGATTGGACGATTTGTATTGAAAACTTCTAAATTAATATCATACTAAATATTATAGTATTACTATTTTATCTCTATTATTATTTTATCTCTACTCTTTTATCTCTATTACTGTATTATCATACAAGTCCAACAGTAAAAAAAGGTAATTTATTCATTAATAATTTCCGAGACATTTTAACATTTATATATTTAAGACACTCGAAGTGATGAAAAGTATTCTTATGTTATTCAAAAGCTAAACTTACTTTAAACTACTATATAATCTAACACAATATTAAATTACTTATCAATTAACACGCTGTTGAATTAGTCGACTATCTAGTTGAAACGACTACTTATGTTTAGCAAGTTTTCTCTATTTTTGACCGAGGAATTGCTTTGTGTTTTCGAGTTTATCTGCGAATATTAAAAAAAAATTATTTTCAACTTAAAGGAACAATTTCATTTGAATTAATTGATGTCATGCATGGCCACACGACTGGAAGTGCATTTTGGAAAACCTCATTTCTGCTATGACGAATCTTTCTAAGTCGTCATGGACGACGAGTTGTCTGGAAAAACAGGAAACGGTGGTCTGCAAACTCACAATCACTCCATGGCGCCTCCCGGGTGTCTCCTTAACCGACAAGACTGGACACAGGTGACGAGTGATGACAATCACTTCCTTGTTGACTTGACCTCCGATCATCTACCGTCCGCTCAATCTCAGGCGAATCCGCTCAATACTCTCCATCCATCTGATTCTTTTCTGGAACAGCCGAGTTCCTGGCCAAACTGCACGAACATCCATAAACTGTTGAACTCAACTTCTGATCACTGCCTTCCGACTGATCGTAATACTTTCCAAGTGGATACCGACGATGATCTAAAACGCGCTCAGATTAAGGAACGTCTCGTTAAACTAGCGAGTTCCGAAACTGATCTCGATGACGTTACAAACGAAAATGTGGAATCCGATGATGATGATTTTGACGGCGATGGTTGCGAATGTTCTGAAAGAATTGTGATCAATGTTAGTGGTTTGAGATTTGAAACTCAAGTGCGAACGCTAAGTCAGTATCCGATGACGCTCTTGGGTGATGCGGAGCAGCGAGATCGGTTCTACGATCCTTTAAGAAATGAATACTTTTTTGATAGAAACCGACCGAGTTTTGACGCTATTCTGTATTATTACCAAAGTGGTGGTCGGTTAAGACGACCGGTCAATGTCCCGCTTGATATATTTTCTGAGGAGATTATGTTTTATCAGCTCGGTGATGATGTCGTTGCGAGGTATAGAGAAGAGGAAGGTTTTGTTAAAGACGAGGCTAAGCCAATGCCTGTCAATGAATTTCAAAGGAAGGTTCGTTGTTATCTAGTACATCATTTAAGTAATTTTAGTTATGGTTGAATAAAATCAAATTAAAGTTATGGTGTAATTATAGCTATGAACTTATGATTAGGCGTTAGTAATTATTAGTATATACGCATTAATTAGGTACACAGTATTGCTACATTAGTGAGCATTATTATTTTTGCATTCTTGCTGTTATTATATTTATTGTCGTTAGTGCTGATTTGATTACATTTTTCAATTAGTATGATAAACAATAATTTTTTATTTCTTAATTCTGTATTAAATATTAATCATTTTATTCTAAAACATTCAATCATTTTATGTGAAGGTAACTAAATTTATCTTTTATCATTATGATTTATTTTAATCATGATAAGTATGATTTAAAGATAAAATTTACGAAATATTAGTCGTTTTAAATTCGATTTAAAAATAAGGAGAAAAGTAGAACAGCTAAGTTCAATCTAATTGTAAAGAATACTGTAACTCTAAATGAAAGAAATAAATCACTCCACATTTGTCACTTAAAATAAGAGTGTTATACTGCTAAATAATTATTTTACACAAATGTTTCAGCATGTTCACACAAGAATCGTATGACCTATATATGAATATACAGCTGAGCCAATATTGTAGTTTTTCTGAACTACGAAAATATTTTGATTGTAAATCGTTGTATGAGCGGCTCAGTAAGTGTTCCTGAATTGTGTTTTATGTGCATTGCCAGTTACACTGGACGAATTAAGGTATTCATCATTTGGTGGCATGGAGGATGATCATAAAATTATGATTTTTGTCTATTTTTGGCGCTGCTGTTTATCTCTGCATCATTTTCTTAATTAGATCAATAATGTCACTTATAGTGATCGTAAAACCAATATGCTTATACTACGCATAATACTAAATGTCATGGGCGCTCTTTTCTGATGCAAACGTATCTAAGAAAACTCTTGATAGAGAAAAAAGCTGAGGAGTGTAAGATTTCTAAACGATTACTGATAATTAGTTAGTAAAATCATTAAATGATAAAGATATTATAAGAAATTAAAGTATAATATCAAGGTTTTATGTGAAAAATAAAAAAGTCAAAATGAGAAGAGGCTACTAAACAGCAACAGAGATTAAAAGACGGGATTAAAAATATACTTGTACGCATCTTTATTAAATATATCAAACTTAAATGACAATTTCTGTATGCATAGCATAGAATGCCTAGAGCTGTCAGTAGATATTTATGGATTTAATGTAGAGTGATAATCTTTAACAATTGTCGTCGTATAAGCTACATTTATTAATAACACATGTTACCAAATTTGTTTTCTTGAATCTACACTTTATTAACAATTGATTATCTTAACGGTTTAATTAATTGTTATTATTTATCAACAATGTTATGATGTTTGATGTCATTAATTGCCTAATTAATGTACAGGGTCTACTATTGTTTTTTATAATTAGAAAAATTATAATATAATAGTCTCATTACAAATGCTATTATTTTAAAAGTCATGAATAATAGTTGCGTTCACAATTAGTATAATACTAAGAATTAGTACTGAAAATTAATGGACTACATTGTAATTAAATATTTGTTAATTTAAAGTCACTGCACGTAGAATAGACAATTGAGAAATAAATCCATAACCTATTGATTTCGTTAGCATATATATTTAAAGTTAGGT
The DNA here is from genome assembly GCA_034700105.1 of Oconnorella tubifera. Taxonomy (NCBI): domain Eukaryota; kingdom Metazoa; phylum Annelida; class Clitellata; order Enchytraeida; family Enchytraeidae; genus Oconnorella; species Oconnorella tubifera. The sequence goes on from JAQIXG010004184.1 coordinate 11,569, forward strand.
TTGTTAGTTTCATTTTTCGTTCTTTGTTCAACACTCTATTTGTGTGAAATAAATAAAAAATGATATTAAAGAACAGAAATTAAAATATTTTTTATACCGATACAAACCTGTGAAATTTTTCAATCAGCTCTCTTACCTTGTAAAAAACTGGGAAGTTCAAATTATATCCGTAACACCAACAATTCAAATTGCGATCTTAAATCATGTCGTCCAAATAAGCTTCACGATAATTCCTCTCTTTACAGTTTCAAAGAGCAACCTTTTTTAACTTTTTCGATTTTCTTTACTATTCTTTAGATCTGTCATACTTTCTCATATATCTTCTTCTGTTGGTTCTTTTCATTCTCTTGAAAAATTTATCCTTTTCTTTGTAACAATGTCACTACGCATTACTGACTGATTAATCGATTAACTTCTGTTTTGTGGATCACTCGTTTTTCTGACTGGATTCCTGCAGTGGCCAGAGTTGTTGTTGTTACTTTTTACCATTCTGCTGACGTTCTTAGCTTTGTTTTAACAGCAAATTTGAAAGCAAAGTTAACCACATACAGCATACAACTACGTAATATTTGTTAAGATTTTTTGTATTGGTTAGACTGGCAGTGAATGCAGCATTTCTACATTTTTTGTTTTGCTAAATCTATAAGGGATAAATCCTCTAAAATCGAACTGAAACAAGGCTATGAAAGTGTAGTTTCATTTAATTTTAAATTAACTTTAAATTCTAGTATATTACAATTATATAACTATTCGGAATCAGGATTACCGGTTACTAAACGTTTTTGCTTGGATTATCAATATAGATTTTTAATATATATATAACTTTTAATTCACACGCACGGTGTAGCAAATCAAACAGACAGGTTATGCAACAAGTTAGAAAAAGAAAATAAGTAAATAATGTTAATTTGCAGGGATAATGTGGTTTTCATCAAATTTACAGATAAAAGTAACAGCCTAGAATTTATAAACTTAATTACTTAATTACAGTTACTACAAAACATCTGAGCAGGTCTATTGATATCTAATACAAAACCTTAAAACTTTATAAAATGTTGTCACAAATGCATTTCTATAAATAAAAAAGAACATTTTCGTTTTATTTTAATGTCGTAGCTGCCTGCTATAAATCGAGTCTAAAATTTCGAGGAATTATAAAGGGACCTACGAGCTAATTCGGTTATATCAAACGCAATATACGCGTATAATGTCAAATTATAGATATCATGTATTGTAGCCCTAAAACTGCAATAATTATTCTTTATTGCTACACGATAATAACCCGGCGTATCGTATCGATCTCTTGAGCTCCTTGTATAGAAACATTTCCGTGAAGCAAGCACACTCCTCACATTGTATAGTCTATTGTACGGCCTACTGGGTCATAAATAAATATTGCGATTCTGCTGCAGTCGCTATCAGTACAAGTAGCATGGTTAATCACCTCATAGCTACTTTGTATAATTAATTCAATGCAGTTGATAAGACACAACGCATGCGAATTTAATCGCTTAACTATTCTAAAAGCTATGCAGGCTTGCATTAACTATGTATTTTATATAAGCTATTGTAGCTTACGTAATAAAGTTTTGTAATGGATAAATATATGTAAGCCTTGGAAACCCACTGCAGCGTCGCGCGTTGCGTCGCGTCGAGCGTTCAAGGTCAGCGTCGACGTCGGCGATCGTTCGGTATACTTAAGCATGAGTACCATCCAATTGCAGCGTCGCGTCGACGCGCGTCGAAAAAGCGCCCGGCGTCG
>JAQIXG010004185.1:0-13329 GCA_034700105.1 Oconnorella tubifera
ATACGGAGCTTGGTTAAATTGAAATTTGAAGTTTTTTCGTAGAAAGTTCATAACTTTTGAACGAATTGAGATATCAATGTGAAATTTGGTAGTTAGATGTCAAATTTCCTCTTCTACAAACTGACAAAATATTGAGAAAAAATATTAATTTTTGGTTTAGTTATCGCAAAGTCGCTAGGGGTTTATTTTTTTGTCGCACCCTGTAATTTAAACAGAATTACAAATATCTCGGTGATCATTTGCATTGAAATTGTCTTCCTTGTTTAATAGTGAAATTACAATTCATTGAATCTGCAGTATTGCAATTGTACGAATCTGATTAATATGTTTTTTAGTCTAAACTCTCAAATTGTCTATTAATAACAAAAAATGGGATCGTCATGCTAGTTTCTCTTATTGTCGATCTTTCTCTTGTCAGTTCAAAGCCACGATTTTGATCTAAATCTCATCATGCTTGATATTATATACAAAAGCCTGTATTCACAAACTAGCTAAAAGTCTATAACTAAATTTAAAATCATTACATTTGTTCGAGCCCCTCTTTATAACCAATCCCACTGTTTTAAATATCTAGATATGTCACTGCAACAGCTGCTTGTCATCCCAAATGAAAATACCAGACAGTTACAGTGCCCACAGTTTGTCCTCTAAACAGCAGTTGCTGGGTCAGCTGAAATTGTGTCCATAATCAGCCGGAATGCTTTCGATCATGCCACGAAGCTGCTACAGCTGCAGGCTGCTTGGCCAGTAGCTTAACAGCTTGATCAACAGGCTTTCCGTAAACACTTGGATGGTACGCAGCTGTACGCTGACATAAGTGTAAATCTATTTTTCGTGTTATAAGAGGAGATATTATGAAATTGTGCTGTAACATTCATTTACGGTGAAAAAATGCATTCAAACATCAAATACTAATTAAGACCACCGCTGAAGTTGTTATATTTCTCTTTTCTATTAAATCTTAAATTATGGATTAGAAAGAATATAAAGTTCAAAAAGATATATTGGCGAGAGAGAAAATTTCATTACAAAGTAACAACATTTAATACAAAAATTAACAAAATATAAATACGTAATGCAGTGGCTTTTAAGTCTACTAAAAAACCAGTCGGCTAAATGACTAAATGATTTTATAATTTTTTGTGAAGGAAATCGCCACCCCTTAAATGTATAATCTTAGTCCGCCTTGGTTGCGATGACTTCCTTTTCTTTCTCGCGCTCATCTATCCATCATCATAATCATCATCATCGTCATCTATCTCATCATCATTTTTCTCTCTCTTTTATACCCGCATCATTTTTATAGCGGCATAAAAAGACTTTCAAGGAACTGCAAGAGCATTAAAAGTCACGAAACGTCACATAATTTAATACGAGAAATTATGAATTTTTGGTTTGGACTTTTGGAGAGCAAAATCGGTTCTCAAGCTGCCCCTTTTTGTGTTTCAGTAAAAAAGGTACGTAGGCTACAAAAGAATAATAATTCAAATTTTGCCAAATTTAATTCTATCTTTCTTAAACGCTATAAATAAACGATTATTGTTCGCTTTTATATAATGTAAATATATTGTAAATTGTGTGCATTGTAGCTTTGTGTACTTGTATGATAACTCATATTTTTCTACAACTGTATTACACTCAAAACTTTAAAGTTTAAATAAAATTTGATTTCATTTGATTTGAAGTGAAAAAAGACCGTCGGGTATTTATGAGGCTAAATTATCAGAATTTGTTTATCGAATCCTTATTGTGTGAGTCTATTTTCATATCATCCAGGCCAGCCGGTTGAAAACTGTTTACCCGAATGAATAGACTGATAAAAAATCATAATATTTTCTTTCATGTGATAAGATTATTATCGTTTAAAAAAGATATATATAATAAGAATAAGATATAATCGCACTTGCCAAATTATCATCGAAATGACTGTGGTATTATTTGGTGGTCTAAAACAGTCATTTTGAATGTAGCTTAATAATTATGATGACGTCATATTTGGCCAAGAGCGACCATATTGGATGTATTCAATAAATCAGAAACGTTATGACGTCATGTCTAAGTAGCAGTCGTAGTAATTAATGTATAAATTAAAGAGATTAGTATGACCTCATGATTATTAATTCTCATGAATCATTAAACAATTTAATGTAAATGAGCAAAATTTTAGCTCATGACTAGCATACCATAAAAATAGCATAATTTTCTATCTAGTTTTTATGTACATATGATATTTTGAAATCATATTATATATAGCATGAATTTTGTATCAATACTCTTTCTGATGGTGAACTTGTACATTAGTGTAGAATGTACATTAACTTGTCATCTGCACATGTTCGAAAATTTTACAACGGCCTTGATGATTAACATAGTAGCAAACAGTCGAGACGGGGGGTGGGGGTTCTAGACCCCGTCTTACAATTTATATTACCAGTGGCGTAGCCAGGAAGTGACTAAGGGGGGGGGACCTAAAAAAATAGGTAATGACCTTTTTTTCACTATCGCTCAAGTTTGATCTCCAATTATATGTATTCATCTAAATTAATCGTCAAAGGGAGGGGAGGGCCGTTTATCGCTAAACTCATACCTTTAATTAACATTACAAAAAAATCTTTTATCTCCAATAGGGGGACAAAGGTGTTATGCCTCCCACAACCCCACCCCCTGCGTACGCCACTGTAGATGACATATCTGTGATGACAATGGATACATCATAATTTTCTCATAACGGTCAACAGTGAAAGAGGCTGCAGAGAATAATAAGAAAACTAGTGACGAAGCAGCAACAGTTTCTACTTAATAACAAACATTAACCCTACAAGTAAGGCGTGACCCGTCAAATCGGCCCCGACAAATCGGTCCCGATAAATCGGCCCCGACAACTCAGCCATGACTGTGATTTATACAGTATTAAATTTCTTGTTAGGTCTTCAAAAATATCTTATATCACGTATTTTCAATTAGAATATATTGAACATACAAAGGATTGTAAACAATAATAAATAAATTAGGCCTATCTTATATCTTAATATATAATTGTCCTAATTTATTAACCTGCACTAACCTCAGTGTTATAAAAAAAAGACTGTATATATCATCCTTAGCTTGTGAAATCTAGATTTTTAAGCTTGTGAAATCTGTTTTTTAGTATTCTATACTGGATCTTGAACGAGCGTTAGTCTAGTATAAAAAAACCTTCACGATTATTGAATACTGTTCAGAATCTTATTTATAATTCGCAACTATTGGATCGGATATAATATCGCGTCTGTTCATCGAGACCCTGCAACGTTCCAAGTGGTATAATACCTGGAAATAGTCAGATTAGACACTTGATAAATAAGTGCCCAAAAAGCAGACAGCGAGAGAATGAAATGTATACTTTATACAAAATATAGAAAATAGAGATTTGACTAGAGTAGGAAACACGTGGAGCATATAAGCAAACATAATATCCAGCAGCTTATGCCGGTATTTATTGATAACAGGTAGCATTAAACTAATCTCAGTTGTTCAAATAAATGTTCATACCCATGAAAACATCTTGATATCAAGTCTGAGTGGTTCTAAGTTTATACTACATTTTTATTTTTACTGGAAAGTTTCTCCTGCCACAAAAGTGGAGTTATTACTGATTAATTGTCCTTTAGTTTCTTTCTACTGATCTCCAACTGTTTAAGGGTCATTTTGTATAATTAATTTTGTTCTCTGTTTTTTGTCCATTTAGAAATGTTACTTTTAATAAAGTAATAATAATAAAGCTTTATTTCAAGATTATTAATGGTCGCTACGATTTTATGAAAATTTAATGTTCTCAACTTTTCCATAAAAACTATTTACAGTCACAGCTTAAGAAACTTTTGTGAAGCTCGAGTGAAAGGTTATTGGTTTTTTAATTGAAAATGGTTACTACAATAGAAGCACGAAATTAGTCAATTAGGCCTACTTGCAGTACTAATAGACAAGATATATAAAGTATATTGTAATATGTCTTTAAACATATTATGTGTTTCAATCGATTTTTGTAAAATAATGAAGCAGGGTCAGTTATTCTAGTTTGGTAGGCTTCGGCATGCAATTGTTATGAAATTACACAGCTTACATAATGTTCAATATAAAAAATTCAAAATTGTTCATAATTTATACAACCTGTCACAACTATCTTATAATAGCGATAACAGGTTTTATAAATTTTGAACACTCTTGTAACCTAACTGTAATAATTGTGAATCAATTAAATCAAAATCTTTTAATTCTCTTAAAAGAATTCTAAAAAAAAAAAAGAATTCAAAGAATTCAAAAAAGAATTAAAATAATTAATTTAATTCTCTTCAAAAATTGTTTTACATCTTTATTGTAATACCTCTTACTTTAGCTGCTATGATCAGTTCATTCAGTTTATTATTCAAAAGGATTGAAAAGAAATTTATCACTATTACACAAAGATAGATGTTAAATGTTCGATTCGTGGCAGAATAGAGATAACAAAGTGGATATTATTTATGATACTTTCTTCAATGGATTAATATCAAGAATGAATATTATCAGAATATCAAACCAGATGATTTTTTAAGTGAATAAATCACCGATTTTCACAATGGACGCTTTGGAAAAGCCGAAAAAAGATATATTAATAATGACGATCAACATGTGGCCTGTTATTCAAAGCTGTATCAGATGTTCTTGTGATAAGATTACTTTGATTTTAAAGAAAACATTAGTAAAAGAAACACTATAGTAGCATGCATATTATGATGCATTGGATATGATGCATTGGAAGAGACCGAACAAGTCTTAGAGATCTGTAGTATACAGTAGTACATGGCATTTTAAGAGAACTGTATTATTTCTGTGTATAAACTGCTTATTACATATAGCCTATACTTTCTAAATTATTCTTATCTAATTTCATTTATTTCATAACTAAAAACAATATTGATTTATCCATTCCCATATCCATATGTTAAGGGCTACAGTTGAGTAAGGATTAGGAATATCAAAACAGCTTACAAACTTAAAATATATTTTACCATTATTATCTGTTAAATCAAGAAAAACTCAGGATATACTTATATTAATACAAGAGGCTATTTATTAGAAATAAAGCAAAGATATAGCGTTTAGTTTTATGTACAATCTTCCTTGTACACTGCCAGCTAACAGTAGCTGTAGTTGTACAACGCTAGAACACACAACGTGCACAAATGCAGCTGCTGCGATGCTATAGTACAGCAGCTGATTTATTTGATGGATTTTGTATCTTTGTTATTGCAAGCTATCCAGATCTGATGTTATCAGACAAAACGCGGAAATGAGACAAAACTGGACTCAGTCATAAACAGGAAAAATATCATATGTCATATTATTCGCAGCAAGCGTAACAATCGCGATAATTATAGCAAATATGCATTACGCTATATTCGCTTAGGCACTATTTATTAAATGAATAAATAAGAAATCAATTAGGACTAGACATGAAAACAGAAAATACTGACAGATAAAAAGAGAGCAATCACAATAAATTGTATATAACTAGAGTAAAAAAATAAAAGTTTCATGTTGTCAAATTATGAAACAGATTAGTTCATTAGTGCTATTTTTACTAAAATTTAATCATTGATGCTAGTTCACCAAAGCTCGACATAAAGTCCTAATGGATAATATTATAGTAAGTAAATCAATACTTTTAACAGAAGGAATCCATTAAGATTTTAGTTTACAATACCGCTTTTATTGAAGCAAGGATACACCCCCTAAAATCTACCAAATTTGAGTTTTAAGATAACATAAAAAATTCACTTCCACGGGGGCCCGACACTACCTCGGCTCGCTGGGGGCTCAAACTTTCCTTTGCATGTTCTGTAGAACATATTTGTATGCCAGTTTCTAATTTGCGGTTAATTTAATATCAACAATATTACGGATAACAATAACAATTTCATTAAAACTTATTACCAGAAGTATTTTACAATAGTTTTCAATATAACTAAAGACACAAACGATAATAGAACAGTATAACTGTAGATTTAAATAAATCAATCACGCATGAATTAGTTAAATTTAGTACAGATTTTTTAACAAAGGCTTTATAATATCATGATAACTTCTGGGTACTATAGTTTAGGAGGCTAGAATAATTATACCTCTCAAAGAATCACATATTGTTAAATTATTTCCAAATATTGAACACTCAATATAAAATTATTCGTGCAAAAGCAGATTTAAAGGTTCTTTCAAATTCCATTAAAGGTTGCATTATTATAATCTCAGTATTTTCATTCGAATAATCAAACACGATAGTAAGAGTCTCAAATAAAAATTTCTATTTAGTATTTGCTATTTGCATAAAGCACCAAATGCCTGGCTAAAACACATTACAAGGTGCCGATTTCAAATCGATATTCTCCAGCTGCTGAAAATTATTCTAGATGTTATCTTAAATTAATTTCATTTATTAAATCATCTTGTAGCAGAATTTTTACATATCCAAGAAACTTATAGTCTACCTAAACATAATATCAAGGCATACTTCGAAATATACACAGAAACAGTATATTAATGTCTATAACATTTAGATAATGATAATCATGAATAATGTATAAGACCGGCATTATATTCGTAAAATTCAATCTCAATTTTCACAAAACTTACACTAGTTAAATCCACGCAATTTAGCCAAGTGAAAGATCTACACACTTAGCAGTTATTTCATCAAAACAAATAAATATCAGTTTAGAAAGAACGATAAAAAGTTAAATGTCACGAAGCCTACCTCCTTCTTATTCGACTCAGCAGCCATCTTGAAGCATCAAGTCGTACGAGGCATCGGCTACTGACAGAACATCAACTCAATGCTGAAGCTACGGCTGCGAGCGAGAGAAGATGCTGCGTCTAGTCGTGTGCTCGGATTCTGCGATATTATGCCAAGAAGGGGCGCGCGCAGCAACTAAGGGAACGTCTTATTGAAAAGGTAGCTTGCCTTCAGAGTGTTGTGTTCTGGATTAAATGTGCAGTAATTTAATTTCAGAGAGAAATGGTATTTTTAGAGGATTAGACGACATTAAGCCGAAGTTATTTTTGTAGATGATTTATCAGTTTCATATTACCTACTTTAAGGTATAAAGAGAAGTTTTTGTGATTGTTTTAAGTAAAATCAATTTTAATATAAATATTCTGAAAAAGTAGGCTATATTGTTGAATATCTTGTTGAATCTAGTTGTATTCGATAATCTTTACGAATAGATATTTATTACATACTATATATAAAATATTGTTTAATTCATTTTTTGTGACAGGTTTTCTTAGAATTATGAGTATAAAAGTTTTTGGGTTGTAGATTTGAGTTTGTGTTACCGGGCAACACAAACTCAATTATCGTTCTATATTGTCACCAAAAGTTATAGTTACAAAGTATAGTTACAAAGACTTATTGAGTGTGTTATTCGATGATAAGAATGTTTTCAGGAATATCTCGTGTTAAGGTTACGTTTTACGTCTGGATTACCGTAATAACGATGTCGAAGACGTAGCTGTCAATTTAAGCGTCTTACTAAAGGGTGTATCTAGTTTGAGAAATAGCGAGTTAACCGGGATTCGAACCTGGACCTATCGGTTTCGAATCGAGCGCTCTAACTACTTCTCTAACGGGCCAACTGTTCAACTGGGTCTAACTGTTCAATAGTATCACGGTATTTGTAGATGTCACTTCGTTTTTATGCGTGTTGATATCATTTATTTGAAAAATTTAGTGACTTCAACGAGATTGTTTTTCATCGCATACAATATTTCTTTTGCTTTTACTTTTTGTGGGTTAGGTAAATTTACTTTCGATTGTCTAGACTATTTCTTATTATTTTAATTATTTAACATCGTCTTATTTTCCGTCTTATTTGCTGTTCATTACAATATTAATTAAAGCTCAGTTTAAGTTGATTGCAAATAGTTTTGCTTAATCAATAGTAGGCCAGTTTTATATTAATTTTTTTCATTTCGGTGTTTAATTCAATGCTATAATATTGCGGATAACCATATTTCGTGTAATTACTAATCTGTGATGCTATCTAAGCTATGTAAACATCAATCGGTTTAAGGTATAGATCTAAGCTATCTTTATTGGTTTATATATGATACGAAATTAATCTTTTATGGGATCATACCCACCCCCTCCTTTCCCCTTTCTGATTTGCACCGAATTTAATTTTTTTTTAAGTATATCCCTTAGATGTTGCTGATCTACTGAATGAAAATGTCTTTAATGTCGAGGTGTTCAATTACAGCTAAATTCGTCTTTGGTTTATTGTTGTTAAATATAAGTAAAGGCACAGGATTTTCAACACAATTTTACTTTATTATAAAGAAATACAAGATTTTCAAAACAGTTATTTATGACTGAACGTTATTATAAACTAAACAATGTAAAATTATGTTCTACATAATTTTATTTTACAAGTTTCTATTGTATAGAAATATAATATCACGAATTGGAACATTACATTCTTATATTGCTAAAGAAGTAAACCATTTAAAATTCTACGAGTAAAATGTTTTAATTTTTAAACAACGTAAAGTCTGTAAGAGATTGTTAACAAAAATTAATAATAAATAATTGGGTAGGGACCAAATTAAACACAAAAATATGTAATTATTCAAGGGAAAAATGTACAAAAGAATATTTTTAAACTGAATTTAGCAGAGTTAAAAAATATACAGGATTTGTCATGTAAAGTTTAAACAAAAACGGCAGCGATATTACAAAAATTCTACAACGTAATACTAATATATAATACAAAAAATTACTACTAGCATATTATTAATCAAAGTAAACATTATCATTGAATATTACGCTATGTAACATTCCAAGCAATAAAAAATTGAACATACTAAATACGGGCAATATACGTATATATAATAAACACGATATAAAAAAATATACTAAACAATAATTATTATATTCTCAAAGTATACATTGAAAATAATAAAATTTCAAGCACGCAAATTTATTGCATTTCAGTTAGTATTTCATATGGGCCATAACTGTCCAATATTCTGCTGTATTATACAATGTACCTTTCAATTTGAAGGATAAAATCACAAAATTATGAGATAACAAACTTTCAAAATGGCAAAATGCAAAAAATAAATACATGATTTTTCTTACAATGCAAATAATTTCACGCAAATAACGACCTGTTAGTAAGTCGGTACACGTAAACACAATGTGATATAATTACATATTACATTGTAATTACATATCACAATGTAATATGTAATTTTAAAGTGGGAAGGGAATGATTACAAAACTGTAAAATATACGAATCCCCAAGAATAGAGCAAAGAAAAACTAGAATAACTCCACAAATAAACTGGAAGGATCATCATTGAACATTTTAAGGAGGGTCTTTTTTCCCCACTTTCCTCGGTGATCCCTCCTGCTCCCATCAGTCGCACTGACGCACTTCCCCAAAATATCTGTTTCCCAACTGATGGAGAGATCCTTCTTCGTTGATGGATTTGAGGAGATCATTGAGGAACTTGAGTAACATGGAATTGCGTCCAAAGAAGCCGTAATACAGATGACCAGAGTGGGAAATTCTTCTTAAGGGGCAGACTGATTGCAGGCCATCTTTAGACTGAAAAAAGAATGAGAATATTGTTTAAATAATTGACCAGGAAATGGACGATTTGTGGTGGAAATTGACAGCATTTTTTTGATATAATATTTATTTATTTTTGATATTATATTAATATAAAATTCATTATGTAGTAGAAGACAATGAGTAGACCTTATTTTTTTAAATTTAAAATATATTATGGTATTATAAAATCAAAATACATATGTATTTAATGACATTATATCAAATTATATAGACAATATACTAAAATTGATATAAATCGTTAAATTTTCACTAGACAAAATCAAAACTATATTAAAAATTAGGTGTTCCGGAAACGGATGATGGGTGTTAACACTTGATCATAAAGTTAACTGGGATTATCCATATAAACTTACAACGAATAAACCATTTAATAATCACTAGAGAATCGGTAAAATTAGAAAGTATTTTACCTGGTGTGACACGATGCAATCAGCAACACTAGCATCAGTCACGAGATAATCATCCGCGTGATATCTCAAATGTTCCAATCCTCTCTGAAGACTTTCTACTTCAAAATATGCATTGCGAATATTAGGACTCAATCCAATCAACTTGTCTTCCGGACTTCCTCTCTTTCGTACTAAATTAGACCTGAAAATATAGCAATAATGCTATATAATATAAATCTAACAGAAGGTATTTTGTAATAAATATCAAAGGTATTGCAAAGTATCATGATAAAAAGATTTGATGGTATTATTTTCTTATGGTGTTCTTTAAAATTCATCACAGCAAGCTGGCAATGAATGATATAAAGAATCTAAGTAATTATTTTTATAATGCTAGCCTTATATAAATTGTTAAATGTAAATGAACCTGAACGATATATCTAAAATAACATCCTAAAATAACAAAACCATTAAGGTGGTCAAAACTCAGCTTTTATTATTATATGCAACTTTAAACTTTTATACATTTTATTTAGTAAAGAACCATGCAAATATAGAAAATAAGTGCTTTGAAACATACCGATCCAGCCAACAAACATTCATAGCTCTGATCGGACAGTTTAAGTGTGTAATTCCAATATAATTTGTCATAAAACGCCTCTAAATTATCCAAAAGTGTAAAAAAGTATTACACCCTATTCAGTACTCACCCCCTGGTTAGCTTATCACTCTCACTGACAGTTTGTGATCTGGTGATAAGTTTTACTGTAGTATGAACGGATGCCATGGATGCCTGCATGTCCTTGTATTTATCATCTGTTCGCAGCATGTAAGGACTAATTAGTCCATAAGCAATTTGCTGAAATATAAATAACAACTACATCAAGAATAAATAAATAAAAATAATGAAGGTAATCAATTTGTTGGCTAAAAAAAATCATAATAATAATAGTCAAATACAAAACCAGTAAACTACACTACATTTCAAACCAAAACATTTCCACTTCTATTTCTATATTGATACTTGAAAAGATATTTTTTAAATTATTAGCTAAAAGTTATGGACTAAAGTTAGCATACTTTTTTGATAAGTTTCAACTATTTATACTAGTAGCACAGAGTCTAAACCTATGACGTTTACAGTATACTGTAAGTATACTGTAGTATACTTCATAGTTACAGTATACTGTAAACTATGAAGTTTACAGCATACTGTAAACTTCATAGAATTTTTGTAATAGAGAGGCAAACGAAGTCTTTTGAAACTGTGAGCTATTGTTTAGCAATCAAAATCATTTAATTAATTCATGAAACTCTAGGCCTATAGCCTGTTTAGTACATATTTTTTATGCAATAAACATTATTTAATTAACCCCTAAATTATTCAGAATTAATCAACCAAGGCTTACCGCATGTGAACTATTTGCTCTATGAATGAGACCGGCCCAGGTATCGACCGGTACAATTTCGTAAAGGAATTCAATTGTACCGTTCTTTAGCGTCTTGTACCGGTCAGCCAGGGTGCGCATCAGCTCCGGTACGTAGCCGGTACCATCGGTGCGAAGGTACGGGTCCTCTCTCAATACCGCGATGACGTAACGAGATGAACCGCCTAGTAATATTATACACAACATAATAGAAATGATAAGTTTGTCTCTATAATTAAATAGGACTAATCAAGAAATACTGTAAAAGATCGAATAAATTGATTTTTTTATAATAAGTTGAATGTTAATTTTGATATTGTGTGATAACATGCTAGCATAATAAAAATGAATATTATAAGATTAGATCTATGGCGTTTAAAAGTATTATTGCATAATACTGTAGGCCTATATATTGAGATGAAAACTTTATGAAAATCACTTGTTTAATATAGATGTCAAATAAAGTCTATAACTGAAACTATATGAAACAATTGTGCTCTCCAGTTTTACTATGACAGATTTGATTGATAACTAAGACTTCCTATATAAAACAGCATGTATAAGATTATTTTCCTGTATTTAACACATATAGAGCACATGCCCATGTTTATAACGAATTAATCATTCAAATTCTTTTGATAAACATGATCACAGTGACATGAATATTGCTTATCTCGGGTTAGCGGCCAGTAATACCGGAACTAAAAACTTTCCGGCCGGAACTCAAGGTACAAAAAATTTGTCATTTAGAAATGGCGCAACAGCTATCTCGAACAATTTTTCTGGATCTGTCACTGCTATCCTGAACAAAAGCATAGACGCAATTTAAACAGATAGTTTGAAAACTTTGTCAGTGTACTATAGTGACTGCGTTCGCGCTTTCCCTTAAAACAAAAATTACGTACTCGACTCATCCACATTTGGGATGATCGCAGGCTTCAGCCAAACCGAAGTGCAATGGAAAGGCCTCGACCTGGAGAAACCTCCTTGTTGATTGTCAGTGTACTATAATGTATACACTATTTACAAAATAGAATGTGTAATTGTGTATAGACACAACATTGTTCCCTATACTCAGAAATTTGTTGTATTTGCTTACAAGTAACAATTCACCTCTATAAGTTCTTATACCCTTTGTATCAGGACGCTTTGAATCACTCCGAGATAAACAGGATTTTGAACGCTTGATTAATTATTGATTATAATCACTGAAAAATGACTAAGAACTTATAACTTATTGTTTGAGATTTTAAGAAATAGGACAAAATGTAACCGAGCCAAAAAGTAAGCTCTAACGGAATGCTACAATTTCATAACAATTCAAATTTTATTTTGTCCATAAAATGTCACATTGGCTAGTTCTAATTTAAATAAATTACTATTGTTGCCATAAAGCATCTAAATAATAAACTTCTTTATTTCTTATTCGCTTCATAAAACTATTTTTATCCTAATATTCTTCTAAGCATGGTTCTGTTAACAGACCTATTTATCTCCTGCTCTCAAAAAGTAGGCTCAAAATAACAATGTAACTGATATTTAGATAACCTTAAAGGTCAATCTTATTTACTTGATCGAATGATTGTCATCTTGTTTTGAAAGTTCAAGTACTGGTGACTATAATCTGACTGTACTTTTTTTAGTAACACGCGGTCATGTAAAGTACATGAAGGGTATAACACGCTTAACAATGCAAATCACAAATCTAAGTAGCAAATTGTTATTATTTTTAAAGATATGTCTCAAAATGCATCCAATAATTAATAGTCATAATTATTTGTTAGCCGGTATATTGACAAAATGTCCAGGTGCAAAAGCTGCATTATGCTTAAGTTAACTGCACAAACACTGAAAAAA
>JAQIXG010004186.1:0-13325 GCA_034700105.1 Oconnorella tubifera
GCATGTACATTAATTAAATAGTAACTAAAGTTAAGTAATCTCTAAAAATTCTACTGTGTACACTCCGCTAGTCAAACTAGCGAAAAGTTTAAAAAAAAGTTTTTTCATGTATAAATGACTTATTCTTTTGGATTTGTTTAACTTCATGCATATACAATTAATTAAAAAAATTCCCAAATAACAGTGGCCCCCCCCGTTGGAAATTCCTAGATCCGCCCTTGAGCTGAATCCTCTATCTTTTTTCATCGCCCTTTTCTTTGTCATCATCACTGAAACAAACTATTTTCGGGCCACGCCTAGAATTAAATGAGTCATTGCTATCTGGCTGCTGAGTTCGCTAATCGCTTATTTCAATAGTAGACCTAAATAAAATGAAGTGTACTGATGTGTAAATAACATCATGTTAATATTTGTAGACAAATTAAAAATAATGTAGATCTAATGCTTTTTTTGTCGTTTTTTTAATGCGTAATTAATGTTAACGTATATAAATAATATACATAATAATGTACATTATAATAAGTATGTAATTAAATGTTAATTTTTAAGCGAGCAACTTTGTTAATATTGTCAAATAGTTTAAGAATCCAGATTTAATACTTTCTAGCTCAAATATGCAATATATACGATATTTGGAGATGAGGAAGGGCAATGGGGGGGGGGGGGGTATATGGGGGAGATTGTGTCCCGCTGAGTGTTGCCCTGAAGGGGTTCAAATATATTTATATTTAAATTCCTAACCGGATGTTAGCTGTAATAAAAGATATCTGGTGTTGATATAATATCAGCAGCTGTAGGCTACAATCTCTAAACGCGCGACTAGGAATTGCGGGACCTGCAGGTGTTCAAGTATTATAATACTATAACAGTAAGCATTACAAGTATAGTAAGCTATACTTGTAATGTTGTAATGATTTAGAAGTTAAAGTTCAATGCTTTATTATAGAAAATTTCAAAATTTAAATTTAATTCCCTATAATAACTATAAATTAAAGCATTTCTGGGTAAAATTAAGCCGTTTGATCTAAACGATAAAAAATCTTGTAAAATCGTTCTAAAAAATCCATGAATTTTATATTTGAAGTTCATCTGTCAGTTTTCTACAGGCGATTTATTGACATATAGAGAAACTGCAGTTGTTACCTAATGTCTGCAAGAGATCAATGATTGCACTGGGGAGGCTACAGCTGCTTCAAGTACACTAGTGTCTAGACTTTATTAGTCATCGCAGGTGAGTGTAGATTCAAAATTCATTCAAACATTCGGTAAAGGGAGAAGGGAAGAACAAAATTCTAGAATCTAAAAGAGGAATTCTAGAATCGAAAGAAAGGTCCGGTTATAACACACCCTCCCCCCTCCCTTCTATTAACAAAATACTTTCATAAACAAATACGACTCACAATTTAACTTGTTTAACATTTTGTGCATTGTTGTTGATTTTTAATTTTAATATTTTAAGAGATTGTTTGAAACATTTTTCCTAACTATTATTCAATGATAATACTATCTCTACCAATGCTTTATGACAATTAATCAATGATTATTATTTATTTTATGGCTATAAATCGCAACTTATGACTTAAGTAAGCCTGCATAATTAAAATGTAAAGTTAATACTAATTTTATTCATCATCTCGTTGTAATAATAATCACAATTTCAGTAATCTGCAGATAAATTGAAGTTTAATAGAAAAAACTGAACAACTTATATTCTAAAGTTCACAGCTGAACTAATAGGGATCATTGGTGAGAAATTTTTCAAACATTTTGAAAGCGGCCACTGGCGAGTCGGTGGGTACAAAATGTCCTGCACCCTGTAAATATAAAAAACCTTTATTTCAAAACTTTTAGCTTCAGAAGTGCAATGAATTGAACTTTTTCTGAACGTTTTACAATAACAAACACTATTTTTATCAATTTATTGCAGATTGAAGATAGCCACACTCGTCTTCTTCTGTTAATGAATTAAGTTCAATAATTATTTTAACAGCATTTTACAGTAATTACCCATAAATCTGTAACTTTTAAAATATGAGTTGTCAACACAAGGTATTTGTTAATCTATAAATATTGCTGCCAAAAATCATCTTTCAGAATGGGAACAATCATCGAGTCATTATTGTTAAAATCACCAAGATTTTGATACAGCCTACCATCTCTATGTTTCAAATACACTGTCACAAACAAGATATAAATATACTTATAAATTATAATTAATTATAATTAACTGTAAGTATATAGTTAATTTTAGTTACAGTATATATTAATGAATATATATTTAAAAATGACTTACTTTAACTGACACGTAAGTCATCTGTTCGTACTGAGAGACGAAGCCAGCAATTTGATTGTAACCCAAATCATCAGGATAGAACCATTGTTTGAAAGGCTCAACAAGCTAAAAGTGAAACAACTTTTTTTGAAATCTTAAACCTATGCACTCATGGATCATAATATTTTTTCCGATTTTTTTGTCCAACCAGAACTAAATGAAGCCTAGTCACGAGTCTAAGTCTATACCATGCTTCACAAATCAACCGCTTGCTGCACCCTTTACTACTTTGAAAAATAAAATACTCAATATTTTTCTTTTAGAGACTATCAACTTTAGACATTTGAGTTATACAGTAAAATATACTTGGGCTTACACTATTAACTGAATATCTATAAAATCTTTTTCATATATCTTGCAATAAGAAACCTGTTTAGTTTTCAATCTCCATCTTTTCATACATAATTCTAATGCAAGAACCCTGTTAGAGTAAATATCATTAGACATTCAAAGCTTACTGTTTTGCCCAGAGATTCAATGAACCACATTCCACCTAAATGATCACAAGCCATGTCCAGATCCCCATAGAAAGACAAAATACGATGTCCCTGCACATATGAAAAATAAAATACCATCATTCTCTATAGTCTCTATATCATTCTCTATATCATTAATCATAATTAAAGATGATATAGTAATATTTCTCTTTTCTAGCAAGAACAAATGATGTGTATCAACATCAAGTATATTAAAGCTTATAGATACAAAATAAAAACATTATACTGTATATTATATAGTGTTTAATCCAAGTGACTACAGCTTATCTGACAATGCTAATACAACATTATTGTCAAAATGACAATGTCAGTATGAAGCTAAACCAAACAATTGAACACTTGTATTGATATTCATACTAGCCTGAAAAAGTTCTGCAACAGAATTTAATATCTATATAAATCTTTTATTCACCCCATAGGCAGACAAATAATACAGACTAGTGTTTTTTGTTATTTTCATTATTATTTGGATTCTGGACTTACCTTATCCAAGACCTTGTTATATTCATTCCTTACATGCGGATATTGCTTCTGATATGCGATATTGCTGGAAAAGAAAAAGAAAATTATGAATGTAATTCATAAATTATGACAAGTAATTTTTGGATATAAGTCAATTAGTTTCTATTTTGTAAATAAATTAAGTTTTATGTCTGTTTAACCGTTGAGGGACGATGTTACAGACGTCCCTCAGTATCAGTCAAGACCACACATGCTCCACCCAAGCAGTGAGGACAAACCATCATGAGAGAGGAACCATTTAACCGGGAAACTAAAAATAAAAAATCTTAGGTGGAAACAGAAAAATTTTCAGCTGAGAATGCAAGAAATGAATAGAAGTAGAGGAACGTAAGCTAAGAGGTAAAGTATTCCAGACAGTGGGAGCAGCAAAGGAAAAGGATCGTTGACCTTGAGCGGATTTTATTGAAGGAAGAGTTTTTATAGATAGAAAAAATAATAGTACTGAAAAGAATATGATTAGATGATTTCAGTCCTAAAGAAATGGCCTAAAATATGCTACATTCGACCTGCAAGGAAGCCAGTATTGCACAGTTGTAGGAACATGCAATGCGGCTCTGACATCAGCTCTATTCAAATAGATCTCTCTATCGTCTGTGTATGAGCAAGGTATCCTCACTGTCACATTCTTTTTAGCCAAACTCTGCATCAGCTGAAACAACAAAAATTTAGTTATAATTTAAATCTTTATTCTTTATTTCTTCCATTCGATGAATAAATAAATGAATTGGAATAACTAACATATATTTATGTATGAAAAGAAACCTGGCTGTAATTTTCATCGTCAACCATATTTCGCCCTTCTGGTAGCATAACTTCTGCAGCCCCATTCGTCTCCCAATACACGCCCCGGGGGTCGGGGGCCCCCCCGTAACACTCAGCGTAAACATCATATGGGTTCAAACCCAAGCGCCATTGTACATTGCTTACTCGGGCTACCTATATGAGAAGAAAACTGTTATTACAAAATAATTTAAACCTATA
The DNA here is from genome assembly GCA_034700105.1 of Oconnorella tubifera. NCBI lineage: Eukaryota > Metazoa > Annelida > Clitellata > Enchytraeida > Enchytraeidae > Oconnorella > Oconnorella tubifera. The sequence goes on from JAQIXG010004186.1 coordinate 4,333, forward strand.
CTATTAATTAATTAATTATATAATTCAAACTTATTGTTTTTTGAAGGTAATTTGTTTATTCATGTAAAATTTTGACTTAACATTTTTCTGAGCCAGAATTTAAAGGACACAGATAAGAATTTTGTTAGAATTTTCAGGCAACGTCATCAAAGATGTTTGGAAATGATATTTTCATTTGGAAGGAAAACTGTAGGAATTGAATAGTGAACATGACACAAAATTTTAATAAAGAAATTTTGTGCAAAATATGTTTAATGCAACTAAGAGACTAAGGATTTGGATTGGATTGTAAGGATTTGTTAAATGCAAATAAAGGATGTTTAACACAACTAAAAGATGTTAAACATAACTGAAAGATGTTAAAATTAAACAGGATTAAAAATGTTAAACACACGCAAAAGGCATTAAACACAAATAAAATGTGCTAAACACAAATAAAATGTGTTAACTTTCAAGAAACATCAACTCAACATACTGCAGCTCTGCATTGAACGTCTGAACTTCTGTAAAACTGACAATTTGAAGAGTTTCTGTCCACGCAGCAATTATCCAACAAATCATTCCATAAACTGCATGCAAAATATAATCACAGAAGTAGTAATTTGTATGAATCATTTTAATATTTAACTAGTATAACTTGTACTATATACAGTAGTTATTTAGTATAAACTGTTTTTACTCTATTTTGAGTCAATTATTTTACTAGTATAAACTTTATATACATTGTTGATTTAGAATAGACTATTTTATTAATTTCAACTGTATGTAAATTATTTAATTATGAATATCTGTTGTTACTTTGAGAAGATAAATATACTTTTTTCGGGGAAAACTTAATGTCAACTTACTCAGTCCCAAATAGACCTCGTGCCCAGGCGAAATAAGTGTAAGCATTAGTCATTACTTCATCATCAGTCACTGAATTACCAACTGCAAAACCCTAAAATAGCGCAAATAACTTTATCACTTGAAAATATACTTCTCAATATATCACTAAGTAATGGAACCAATAACTTTATGCAGTTTATGCTGCTCACATTTATATTAACACAAAATTCATATTGACATATGCACTGTATTAACATAAAATAAAGGCATGTGTAAATGCTTGGTGTATTTTTTTAACATGTTTAAATTCAGTTTTAATTGCTATATTTATTTGAGTTGCAAAATTAAGTGAATAATAGGCATAGTGTAGAATATGCTAGATAGTTGTAATAATATACTACTATTTGATATAAATCAATATTCCACAATTTTAGCGTTATTGCAAAGTTACAAGTTAGGGGATCCGATGTTTTTCTTCTTTTTTAATTGTTCTTAATAGCAGTATTGAAGATGAAATATAAGCTGATTATACAGAAAATGAAAAAATATACTTGAAAATTAAATTCCGGGTCGTCGACAATTCTTGCAGAGAGAGTTGGGACATAGATCCCGGCATAACTTTCTCCAATTACAAAAAACTCGTTGGTTTTGTACTCGGGAAATTTGACAAAGAAATCTTTCATAGCTTCGTGATTATCAGCTGCCGTCTCCAAACAAAAGAAAAAAACTGAATAAAAAAACAGTAATATTGTAATAAAAATCTTAGTTTTTAATATGAATAAATAATAAGACTGAATAGTATAATTTAAGCGTCTAGATGATTACTGTAATAGATAATGTAACATTTTAGGCCTATTTTAATCTCAAGAATTAAGGTTAGGTGCATATTTAGAACAAAATCAAAGATCGGATTAATTTTTTCCTATCTACATAAAAATGTACACATTTTAATGTAAATTTATTTGACTAAAATAATCAAATCAATGAAAATATTTATTTGATTATTTTAATCATTGAAATTAATGATTTGATGAAAATAATCAATTTGTCATCTGCTGCTAAAATGATAGAAAGAATAAAAATTCAAATCTACTGACAATATCATCATTTGATGCGCATGATTCAGACGATGCATACGAGTAACCAACACATTGAGGAGACTCCATGAAAATAATGTTAGCAATCTGAATCAACACAAAATTTATAAAGGCTATTAGAAACTAAATTATAACTCAATACATTATATGAAGTAGCCTATGTTATTATAATTATAGTAGATTAATTTTGTTCGAGTTATAATAATTATTACTAACATGATTACTACACAGTGTTGATATGGTTGTAAAGTTTAAATTCTCAGATTATTTTAATCAGGCTTCTATTCTTAACTAATGTTAAATTTATGGATGCAATATAAAGTATAACAAATAGGTGTATTAGGCTACATCTTTTATTAACTTTGACTGTCACTGCGCATATATTGTTTAGCTTTTGTTTTGGTATATTATATACTTGTATAATATGATTATATAATACATAAATAAAATTAAGATTTAATAAGAACCTTATTCCAGCGATGTTCAAACCAGACAAGTCCGCTACCGTCATATTTTGTCTGAAACATTGCGAACATACATCAAATAATATATATTTAATAACGATTCTTAAAATTTTCAATTTCTTATTCTATAAAACTGATTATAAAACTGAAATATCAGCTAAGAAAACTTTTTAAACTATTACTAAACTCATCAAATATAAATATTAAACGAATAACATGAACATACTACAATATTATACATCATATAATTCATAAAGCAATGGGGCTTATATACAATAGGCCTATAGAATAATTATAAATAACAAATTCAAACTAATTTAAACACCACAGAAGATCCTATAAGTAATTATAAGATATAGAAATTACTAGAACAAGTAATTATAAGAGAGAATTAATAATAAAAGCAAATACTGGATAATATAAGTATACCCTCCATGGTCCAAGTTCAGCCAACATCCCGGTCATTGAGCTGCATCCGGGCCCTCCATTCAACCACAACACGACCGGATCACTTGCAGGATCTCGCTCTGACTCAACGAACCTAATTTTTATTGAACATTTAAGACTTTTGTTATTTTGTGAGACATCACTTTTCTCAACTTTGTTGGTTTTAAGTTTTCATTGCAAAAATAATGCATTGTTATGACTGAAGCTAAAAAAGTGCTTCACAAACGCTATATCGTAGAATTTTATTGATAGAATAAACAATAATAATTTTATATGTATCGATATATGAGTATAACTTAAAACTGAAACAATAAACGTTATAAATAAGTTACTGCAAAAAAGTTGATTTTTGAATTTTAGCTTAATGAAAATTTCTCTGCATTATAACAAATAGGCCTACGTAGGCTATATAGGCCTTACATTACAGAACTCTTATAACAGACACATGGAAATTTCACATTACATTTTTTTGGTTCTGATGATTTTGCAGATTCACTACTCTCAATTTGAGCACATTTTAATTTTGTAATTTATCAAACATACTCTTACCAATAGAAAAATCTTTTAGTCCCGGTCGATTGGAGGTGCCCCGCGTAATGCTTAAAGGTTGGCTGGACATCGAGACCGGGTAGGAAGGTGACCAGGTCCTCCTCGGGGGCGCCACAAGCCCCCTCTAAAAGGGCGCATACCAGAAAAAGGGCGATGCTTAATTTAAACATATTTTTATATTTGATATTGCTGAAAAATGAAATAACAGGATAATATATGATTTCATGCAGTGTTTTAATGTTATCTAAGTTTTAATCTAAGATCGTGATTTAATGAGAATTGTATAATAATTGGCAACGGGTGGGTATGCTAATATGAATCGTACTGTTTGGGAGCAAAAAATGTTCAAATTTAGTTTAAATAATTAACGAATATAAAGAATGGGACATGCCGCATCATAAAATATTGTCAATTTCCCACAACAACTGACCTATATAATAATAACTATAGTTCTATTGCTGTGCCCTCAATACATGTGTAAGTATATATTGTAACGAGACAAAACTTTTGCATCAGGTTTTTTGACTACTTAATTAATTCACATTCGAATTACGATTAAGTCTTATTTGAATTCGGTGTTGGAAGTTAAATATTTAATTTATAGTCGTGTTGCTATCGTTTAAAAATTATAAATTTAATAGGGCTGTGCTGCGTATTCATTTTAATCATCAATTAATTAAAACCGAATAGAGGTAAACGTCACATTTAAATTGCTTGTGCGAAAATACCATATGATATCGACAACTTGATAAGCTGCACGTTAATCTAATTAGCTATTTTATATATGTATCTCTTATATTTTACGGTTTGAACAAAATAAAAAGTGCAATGTTATAGTGAAATCATTATCTATCTCGTCGCCTTTAATTAAACAAATGAAATTCGTCAGTAAATATTGGACCTAGAACTGTAAAATTTAGCTAATGGCATGTTATACTTTCTATAACCTTTTGCTGCACACATATAAATTGTAAATTATTGTTAAACTATTAATTTCAGATTTGTCGTTGCCCTAGAGATTAAATTGATAGGCCTACTGCCATTTTGGTATTACGGACAGCTGAGTCGACCTTGGAGGCTGTGTATGCACAATTAACGTATATTCGTGAACATTATCCCCCTCCCCCCCCCCCCCTATATGCTCGAGACGCCTTTTAGACTTTAAAATTATCATTTCAAATTTACATCTTATGTTGAATTTCTTATAAAACAGATGTCAATGGTAAGCTTAAGCTTGTCAGAAAATGAGAACAGGCAAAAATTGTAAATATATCAGACAATTTGACTTGGTGTTTCAGAAAAAAGAAACTCATCGTTCTTTGCAAAAATTATATTATAAGCTCAGATAAGTAGAAAACATTTGTCTAGCTTAGATATAATAAACTATAGTTATAATAAATGACATAATGACATAACTTTTGAAAGTAATAAATGTGGTAACAGATTATTTGGCAATCACTGCAGTGTATTAACGAACAGAAACTTGTACACTTAAGTTATACTTTAAATCTATTTCTAAGCTTGTAATTTAAGAGTGTAATGTAGGAATAATATGTGAGACTATTATAATACAAATCATATAGGCCTACGCGACAATACTTATAAAGCGACACTTTACTTTTTCGCCTAGTGGTTAAAATGTTTGCTTTTATTGAGCACCCTGTACGTATGCCACGTAGATTTTATTATTACTTTCAATTGTGTGCACTTCATTTGCGATGTCTATTTAATTTTTGTGCAGAATAATTTGATAAAAGAAATATAGGTGGCTCTATGGCTTAGTTGGCAAAGCGCCTGCCTAGTAAGCAGGAGATCGCGGGTTCGATTCCCACTGGAGCCATCGATTTTGCTTTAAAATAGAAAGTTTATAAGCTGTAGGAACCATAATAAATAATTGTAAGTAAATTACACAACATTGAGACATTTGCAAAACGTTCTAGCCCAAGGAATGCACAAAATAGACAAAGAAATCACTGCATTTTTCATGTTACTCTATGTAAAAATGCATTCATTTTATTCTGTGCAATGTATATATTAGCTGTATTATGACCGATTATACAGAATTATAAGAACAAAGAATACTATTTGTTGGAAAAAAGAATGCTTTTGTTTAAATTTTTGGAGCATTCCAGAGTTTAATGAGATCTTTACGAGCCAGATTGAGTTCACACCAGCGAGCTGCAACAACAAAATAATAATGAAAAAAATTGTATATAATATAAAATATACATGTATATACAGATTGGGCAAAAAAGTGACACAGCGATCAATTTTGGTAATATTAGAACTAAGTCAATTGCAAAAGTTTCAACTGTTTGATGGTCTAATGTGGGCCTCAGAAATGTGACACCCTTTAATCAATCTTATATATTCTAAAAAATATATACACCAACCATTTACATAAGAATTTCATAACTATACGATGATTGTAACTGGCTACGAAAGTGTAAAATCTTACAATTTGATCATCTTTACTGCACAAACAATATTATACAACATTAGTGAATTTTAATATTACAGTACTACACTTTTATTTATAAAACATTAGTTTAACATTACTACGCTTTCCAGAAACATTATTGAAAAGCAAACCTGGTATCAATACTATAAACTCTCTAACCTGCGCATCATGTGAGACAAAATTCAAAAATTTGAATGACAAATTTCTATTAAATCACCAAGCAATAATAATCTTGAAACTATCGCTGAAAATAATACACATTTTAAAATTAATTGAAATTAATCCCTTATATATATTGAAATAAATCTCTTACTTTCATCGGTCCATCTCCTGCGATACTTGTCCTCAACGCACGGGCGTCTCAAGTAAACCTCGGCCGAGTGATGCCCGTGGGACGTTGAGCTCCGGTCAAAGTTGTAGCTGAACCCGTTCGAGCCGCCATTGTTGGCTCGAAGTAGGGCCCCCAGTGTCTCGTAGCAATAGTAGGGGGACGAGGGGTCCCATACGTCGTAAATCTGGTCACACGGACATGAAGATTTGCATTTTATTTTGAATGATATATTTTTCATAAAATTTTATATTGAATTAACAAATCAGTTTACTGTATATTATATACAACAGTTTGATTCAAATCAGTTTTATATGCTTTTTATATTTCTAAGTAAGTTCATCGTGTCATAATTTAACTAAATTTGCAAAAAATGAATATACATTTGAAGAATATTTTAAGATCGACAAGCTGCGACAAAATAACACATCTGATTTAAAATGATCTCTAGGAACAAAAAATACCATTTTAATAATGAAATATCTTTTCAAAAGATGAAAATGGGAGACATGGGGCAGTTATATGAGATATTTTTATACACATTTAAATAAAACTAACAATAGATATTAATATGTCATTTTAACATTCAGTAATCATGATTTATTACTGTAGTAGAGCATTGACCAAGTATGTTCAATTCTTAATTCAAAATTTATAAAGAAATCAAACCTGCTTAAGAGGGGGACAACACCAAGGATTCTTCCTACACTGCTCCCTGGTAGCTGCGACTGACGCCAGGGACTCGGGCGACGGCTCGCAGCCTCTCACCACCACCCTCGGGATACAGTTAGTGACCGGGGCACACAGGTCCTTCATTGGCTCCTTACCGCACCAAACTATCGGCCGATCGTTCCCCGGACACACCGCTGGATCTTTGAGGACATGAGACCTTAGAGAGTCCTGCACGGCAAGCTCGGTCTCTTCGGCAGCTTCGACGGCCTGGAGGCGTTGACCGGCGGCATCGTCTCGCCAGGTATCGTCGGGCGGCGAGGGATGGGGGAGGGGAGAGGGAGGCTTGATGGCTGGGTACTGGGAGGTGTCAAAGAAGGATGGTTGGGGAGGGATGTCTGATAATTGAACCCCGTGAAGGTTGAACGTGTCGCAGGGTTTGGTGCGCCTGCGGGCATCCTCCGTGTCTGCAGAAATTATGTTTACATGATTTTGACTTAAGCCTAGGCCTACTTATTTTCATTTGCATATATTCAAGATAATGATAATTAACACTAAAGACTATAAGCTACCGGTAACCATTTCATAGATTCGGTCAGGAACGTTATGTCTGGATTTTTTTGAAAAGTAACTTAATCATACGATTATCTAGATTACCACACTATAGGCCGATCAAAAAAATTTAGACACTTACATTTATACCTCAAAACTCATGGCTGCTTCCAATCACAATAAAATTATAAAACATTATCAGATATTGCACCTGGTCACATTTAGATGATTACAATAGTAATATGACCTCACTTTTTTTATTAACAACAAATGAATTTACTGTTATTATAATATAGAGTATATCTATAATATTATTTTGCATCATAATTATGTTCAGAATGTTTTGACAAATATGCGTTCTAAATATATATCACCATACGTGATTCGTCGATATATCTTGGCAGTCCGTTGCATCTACCCTCTATCTCTTTCCTGTATTTCATCCTGGCCGCCATATCAACATTAAACTGCAGACGACCCCGTTGATGTAACCTACTGCGCCCCATTCCCATTCCGCAATAATTACGGGGCGGGGGCAGATAGTTACCCGGGCCCCAGTCAAAAGAACAAACATTATCTGGTCGTCTTGTTTCGTGATACATTATTCTCGTTATTCAAAGGCTATAGCATATAATATTACGTTTTATAAATATATAAATTTGTCTACTTTATTCACTTATAACTGCATTTATTTTAAAATAAATAAATGGAAATTAAAGGCTAAATGACGTTTTCTTACTGAAACGTCATCAAACACTGCCTTACGCCCATATAACCTTACAACAAAAAATGAATTTTTAGAGTCTCTTGATAAAGTTAGTCTAAAATATGAAATATAAGTGATCTTTCATTGCAAATCGATGGTAGGCCTATGTTAAAGCCCTATCATAATCCGTAATATCCATTCAATATTTCAACATACCAATATCAATCTGAAATACAGATCTAACTAACTTCTTGGTCAAATCTCGGAAAGTTCAACATTTTTTTAGGCTCACAACTTTTGCTCTGCATCTCACTTGTGGTTCAATTTTCTTCCCCTCCCCCACTCCACCCTGCCCCCACTAATGATTTTTTTTATCAAAATTTCACTTAGCTTCTCGACACCAGATAAAATAAACGACATTTGCAAATCTACTTATCCCACAACTGTATTACACTTTCTAGCCAAATAAAAATTGTATTTTTCTCGCTAAATTTTGAATGATCGGTTTGGGTTACGCAACAATGCAATTGTTTGGGTGAAAGTGTGGAAAAGGAAAAGTGTGGAGGAAAAATTAATATTTTTATTTTTTATTTTTTCTCTTTTTTTACCGGACGAGGGAAAACGAAAACTTAATCTTTGCCTAACTGTAATATGCCTATTGACTACAACAAGGATGAAAAGAGTCTAGAACAGCGGGTACGATTTTTACGTTAGTTTTATATTAAGTTTCTATTCGGTTAAACAATGTATGAATTGCCTAACATTGAGTAATGCCATATTTGGCCTAATTGGACGTATAGTATTTATTTTGTGTGTAATTGGACGTATAGTTTTCATTTTGTGACTAATTGGACGTATAGTTTTCATTTTGTGACTAATTGGACGTATAGTT
>JAQIXG010004187.1:0-13323 GCA_034700105.1 Oconnorella tubifera
TAAATTAAATGAAACTATGAAATCTTCCAATTATGCTCATATTCTGGTGCGTGCTTTGCGTGTTGCACTTCGTTGAGTGTTGCTTGCGTGATAACGAACTTACTACTTACTAGATCAGTGAAACATTACAACTTTTCTTATAAGAAATAAATATACCTTGCAATTAAACTACATAGTGTGTTTCGGATAATAATTAGGTCAATTAACTTAATTGTATTTGGTTAATTTAATTAATTAGTTTATTTTGTAAATAGGTCAGCAATATAGTACATCTAATTCTACAGTAAGTGAGATAATGATGACGATTACAATTCAACGAATCGAATATGAGTACTATCTTATATTAAACTGCTCTAAAATGGTTATTTAAACCTATTCACTAATTAATTAATTTCACGGAGTGATAAACCGAACAATGGATCATAAATATTTAGATTTATTTTAAATGTTAATTAGATTATATTAATATAACTATAATTTTAAAAAGCTGCAGCCAAGTCAATACAAAATCAAACTACAAGTAAAATCAAGTCTAAACATAAAATATTATAAAATAACTCCAGACACTGTGTTCAACGTAACGTAAGCGAAGTAAAAGAATAATCACGTAGTGTTACGTATTTTTATACACAAAACTAATGACGTAACAAAATTGTGGGCGGAAGTGCTATTGAAAAGTATACTTTCCCTCGTGTAGCGTCTGTTGCTTAATTTAGATGAACAAATATTGGTTTTGCATTTTTGACTTTATTAACAAGAAGTCTACATTTTTTAGCGAACTAGTAGGAGTGAAAATCAATTTTCTGAACATTGCATAAATTATCACTCCATGAAATAGAATAAAGTTTCAAGAATCATTTTTCAACATTTACTTCTATCATGGAATCTTGCAGGAAGTTTAGCTGCGGCGTGAAATTTTCGTAGCATGCGTATATGCTGGGAGAAAATATAATAAATATCAATGATCAACTTCCTATTGTTTTATTCAGTAGGTCTATATTAGAGATTTTATGCAAAATATTGAATACTTGAAAAAATCATTTTTTCAATTATTTGTAGATGATCTTATCGTAATCTTATTTTCTTACAATTGTATTACTTGTTGATTGTGGTTGCAATTATTTATAAGAAGTTCAGAACTACTACATAAAGGCTGGGGGGGGGGGGTTAAAGATTTAATTATTCTCTCTAATTCAAAAATTCATTAATTATTAAAAAACAAAAATCAATTTTCTAATAACTGACACCTTAAGTATTTATTGGTCCGATTTGCTTGATCCTAATATGATACACTCAACCTTTTCTAACAAGAATATAGTTTCAAGATGATCATCTGCCTAAATTGTCACAAAAATTAAAAAATTGATTACTACTAAAAGCATTATAATTACAATTCTAATGTTTTTATAACGCAGCCTTTATATAACGAATTATAAAAATTCTAGCTTAGTATCCCTGTTGTTATTTTCCTCATAAAATTCTCGACTGATTCAAAGCTAGAAATAAGAAATGTTTTTTATTCTTGTCACACACACTAAAACATGACTTTTATCCACCAACTCTCATTAAGGTTAATCTTCCTTTGAATGCCTCGTTTATCCAATGAAGCTCCTTGGCTTCGCGTATATTTGGTTTAGAACAGGATACAGTCTTGAGTCTAAAGATTTAAAATATTAATAGAATTTCTTTGTTTTTCGTTGCAATCAGCATAAATAAGTTGCAATGACATCAGAAGTATTGGGTAATATCATGAGATCAAAAAAATGTGAGTACCGGGGGTAACACTACTTTTAAAGTGGACGATTCGTCAAATAACGATTCGTCAAAGGACTGTTCGTCAAAGGACTGTTCGTCAAAGACTATTCTTAAAACGGACGATTATTAAAACCCTTAACTCTAACCATCACCCTAGCTCTAACCCTAACCATAAACCTTACCCTAAATCTAACCATAAACCTAACGAATATCGTTGAAGAACAGTCTGTTGACGAATTGTCCTTTGACGAAACGTCCACATACCGTTTTATTGAATATTAAATATAAATTTTAGCTGTTATTAAATAATCAATAAGTTACTTAGTCTAATCGTCTTCAATTTTTTAAAACTTAGTAGATCAAGTCAAGATTTACCTATGAATACAATTTGAACGTAATGTTTGTATCATTGTAATGCTTTTTTATTAGAATGTCATATATCATCAATATGGACCAAATTTCTACTTAATCAAAATTCCAGTTTCATGGCTTTCCATCAAACTACTATCACAACTGACTGATGGCACCTTTATGACATGAACATAAGTCATCCATCATCTCAGTATAACATGATAGATGCACCGGAAGCTGTGACCACTAGGTCAACTGTGGCCAAAACCAGGTCGTGGTCAAACATTGGTCAACGATTGACCATAGGGTTGACCCATATCGCGTGACGATCAGCGTAAATATAATGTAAAGCATCTGAAAGCATTTGAGAGTCGATTTTGTTTAGGATACTTCATGATAAAGTGTAAAATTGTGAAAGAATCAGTAAATTAATTGTTAACGGTACATATTATAAACAATGAGGGGACTGAGGGGCGGACCAATAGGTTTAATTTCTAGTAGCAATTATAATATTTGAGCTATTAACCTACATAGAAATATTGTTCGAATACATGACTTAGTTTTAGAATATATTTTTAGACAATTCAATTTATTACTGTATATATGCACGGTTAAAAATCAGAAATATTTTAAGCATTATATACTAATTACATATACTTTCTACTATGCATTAAACTTATTTAAATTTTGATGCAATCAAAAATTAGTCATAAAATCAAAATTCTTTAATTATGCGATTACGTCTAAAATAGCAGAATTACATTTAATTTTTAGCAAGATAATCAGATATACCTACAAAGCAAGCAAATCTTATTGATTGAATTTTATTAAATTGCTATTGCAATCGCTCTGCATTATAGATTAATCAGCGAAAAACGTCATAGATTTGTTTTTCTATCGTTTACTATCAGATTTCCATTGAATGAAAATTTCTAGCAATCGCTCTCAATCCATTTTGCCCACTCTCTGAGAAAACACGATAAAAAGGTGTCTGCTCAATCTTTTCCATCGAAGCGATTTTACGAAACCGCTAAACTATTGTTTTGACGTTAATATTTCATCCTTGAGTTCAAAAACAATTTGACACTAATGATGTTCGCGTTTCAAAGCTGAAAAGTGAGTGAAAGAATGATTAAGTCTTGTATATAAGCTGATTTAAATGTTAGACCAAGATTAATGATTGCGTTAACTTTGGAAATCGTGAATCATTAGACTTAATGGATAATCGATTGCTTTTTTGCATTAGGTGTTATTGCGTTATGCCTGTCCCTAGGCGAGGGGGGGGGGGGGTGGCACTCCCTCCTTTGATTTTTGAAGTATTATATTAGACACACATTTGATTTAATTTTAAGCACTTGTCAAAAACCAAGCTATTAGTAACAGGGATATGAAAAAACAGTTGAAATAAAGATATAATGAAACTGAGGCAATGAAAGCTGAGAAAAAGCCACAATCGCAAAAGAAAAGACGTGAAATTTCGTAAAAAGGTCATCATTTGCTTTTTAAGATTTACCCCCTCCCCTGGAAAAAATTGAAATGACGTTCCTCCCTGTATATTTATAATAATTTCAAAAAACGTAGCATATTTTAAAATTCAATTAAACTTTTATTGGAATCAATATACTACTGAAACATCGATTAATATGCCAATAGAAAGCGTTTTAATTATATCTTTAGCTGTTGCTTCTTAATAGCAGGCCTATACTATAATAATTACTGTAATGATAATTATTATTATTATAGTTATTACTGCTCGAAATGTTGTGTTGATAATTATTGAAATCAGCTTTTATGCTTGCTTGCAAACAAATTTAATAATGGTTTCAAAGTTATAATCCATTCTCATTGTATGCCTATTTCGCATCGCATCAGATTTTAAGCAGTCTCCACATGTTTGTTTTCCTCAGTATCATTCAATCATACTAGAACTGATTAAGCAGCACAAGTACAACACTGTAGAAGTACAAAACTGAATAAGTACAACACTGTACAAGTACAAGATCAAGCAGTACAGTGATAATTGAAATGATTATTTAATGAGAGTCAAGTACAAAAAAGTGGCTGTCACTTCGAATAGAGATAACCTCATTTGTTTTATTTCATGTATTTTTCACGATAATACAAGTCAAGTATGCTACACCAGTGTTTGCTTTTAATTATTATATATCATTATGTCAAATATTTATCTATGATTTTGTCGTAAATACAAATTTGGAAGAAAATAAAATTTAGTCAGTTGCCTTAGGTTGTACAAATTCATTTATAAACATTTTGTTAGGATATTCTAGGTTTTGATTCAGTGCATAGATAATTAACTAAAGAGTTCATTTGAAAAGATCTGCATTGTCCCTTATGATATAGTTCATGTTTTAGTAATTGCGTAAAGTTTAATTACAATATAGACAAAAAACCTCAACAATTAAGCTCTAAATTGTATTGATCTACTTTTTACACATACACAATGTAATGTCATTCTGTCAATTTAGGTTATTTACTCAATGAAGGTTTTAATGCATCGGCGTTTACAGTCCATTCTTCATTGCACTGCAATAGACCATTGATACAGATACAGATATTATTGATTTCACTGAAATGCAAAGAAATTTAAAAGTAGATCTAAAAAGCGTTGTGCAAACTTATGACAGTTATTATATCCTACAGTCACATTCATTTTAAGTAACTTTAACATTAGTTTGTATAATAAAGCTTTACAATAATTATAAACTTTTAAAAACAATCGCTATTAGAACAAAATTTATATAAAATATCTAACTTTTTAAGAATTTTATATTTGCTACTAGTTGTGTCTAGTAATTTTGAATACAATTTTTAATATTTCCTATCTATTCCGTTTCATTATAATACTTTTGTACGAATATGACTCACTTGCGTATATAGCTATTTCTGTACTTGCATCGTTATTAAAATTATTCAAAGGAGTCCGAGCCTCAGATCTGTCAAAATTTTCTCTGCTCTCGAACCGATAACAGGAATCGAACTGTCAATGTAACGATTTAAGAGTCGAGAGTCATCGTCCTACTGCGCATGTCGACGATATTAAAGAGTAATATAAATTGTACTGGTGTAAAACCACCCACCCCCCTGTGTACTCACTTATTGATAGTAAATTACTATTTTAAATACTTCTAATAAGGTCATAAAGATCCTCAAGCTGCTTAAGATTATCATTGAATTTGTAATCAAGACTCCGTTTTAGCGGCACATTCAGGCATGAAAAGGTACCAGAGATATTAAAATGTTTCTTACTTATTAAAAATTACAAAAATTTCTAAAAATTTATTGGCTTAATAAAATTAATCTAAACTATAATATGCATAGAGATGTAATAGTTTCACAATTTGCAAAACCTTTTGACATTCTTTGATGCATATAAAATAAGGAACAATATTTTAATATTTGTGTAAGTTTTAATAGTCATGAAATCTAATAGATTTAAATTGATTATAAACAATACTGTCAATACAGTAAATTCTGTCAATACAAGCATATACCGTAGTGACATCTACTGTCAATTATCGTAACAAAGTCATCGATTTTACGCCAACATCATGATCACAGACAAAACAGTCTCATAAATCTCAATTATCATCGAAAACGGGTCGGATTTTATCATTGCAAACATGGTGAAATTATTTCGCTTAAAAGCTTCAATGTAAGCCTTGTATAATATGTTTGTGAAATTATTATTTGTTGAATTGAATTCTGTAAATAATAATAATCGATTTAAGTTCGTAAACAACAATTAATGGCCTATTATTGTATCATAGATAGAAAGGCATAGTAAGAAAAAAATTTAAAAAAACGATTAAACATGAATTAAGTAATTTATTATATATTATTATAACTATATTCCTGCAATTATACTAAATCATTGAATATGTAACTAATATTTAACTAACAACATCATTGTACGTATAACAAGCTATATGTTATATGTAACTGCCATAATTATGATGATATATAGTTACATATAAAATTATAGAAAGCGAAATATATTCATTAAAATTCATTTTCTAACAGTTTTTTTCTACACTGCAAGCATTAAATCTACTATTATTGCTAGAAGCTATTTACTGCTAATTAATGAGAGTAATAACATTATATTATATTGATCATCGCAAACTGTAGCTGTGTTGTGAAAGAACTAAAATCAAAGTACTCTATAAATCTTGTCGAACGTTTCAGAATGCAGTTCATTAAGAATATTACGTTTGGTAGTAATGTGGGATTTATTGATAGAATTAACATCATTTAAAGAGAATAGATCGACGCTAAACAGACATAAAAGAAAACAGAGAGAGTTGGTATGAATAACAAGAATCATAGTTTCATACATATACATCTATTTAATACAAAGTAAATAGTAGCAGCACTATTTAGTACATAAAAATAGTGTTTTTATGTACTAAACGTACTCAACAATAGTACTAGTTCAAAAATACTAACAGCTATTAAATATTATCCCACATTAAATATTACAAGCAAAATAGTGAAAGCCCCGTAAAGAGGTACCATAAAGTGGTTTACCCGCACCTACGATTCATACAGGGGCAACTCTGTATACGCACGGGTGCGTTATAAGTGCATCATACATACATACATACAACCCCCCTCGATCCTGAAATTTAAAGCAGGAGCTCTAAAATATTATTCAATCAAATAAATTTTTTGATCTTTGATTAGACGCTTGACCCTGTTTTAGCTTCTAAAAAAGCTAGCAACCTTTTTCAGTTATCAAAGATACGGTATTCTTCAAAGTAAAACTCACTGAACTCTATAAATGCATTTTAAACTAAACAACTTTCACAATTTAAAACACACTTTTACTAATAAAAAACAAAACAAATAACAAATAATATCATAATGCGTACATTTCAATAACATAAGCATACTAACTAGTTAGGATTATTATTACATATGATATAAATAATTAAATATTAACTAACAACATAAATTTACATTTAGTTACCTTGCAATCTGTTCGTTAGTTAATTTCACATCAGCACAAAAGGCATTTGTAACATGCTGTGAACTGCTTGTGCAGAAACAAGTAATAAAAAGAAGATGACTATTAACACAGTGAATTAAATAATTTTCCTTCATAAATGATAACACAACTTTAACCAATCATTATACCAAATCTAATTAATAACTTTCTAAGATTATAAGCACAAAATTATATTCCTAAGTTCCTAACCCTCACCCCCCTGTAAATTATTATTTAAAATAATATTTTCTGTTAGAAAAATTAGATACATAACTTATAAAAACAACCAATAGACATTGAATTAAAGCTTAGTAAAAAAGTTTAGACACCCCCCACCACAGAAATTATAGTGTATATCCATCACCCCACTCAATTTTTTGTATCTACAGTACCTATTGATTACATCATAATCTAGTGTTAGTATCAGGAACTAGAGGGAAGCAAGAACTGTAAAAGTTTATCAAAACCGGATTGAACCGATTCAATATTAGTTGAACTGCAGCCGTGTAAAATAAATCTCTGATTTATTTCAACGTTTGAATTCTTTAACAATTCTTCTAGCTATATAAAAAATAGATATTGCGTTTATTTGTTTGTTGTTTAATCACATCATCAGCAACATCAGCACAAATAAGATATTGACTAATATGCTGGGGGTATTTGCATATTTGCAAAAGAGACGATAAAGCGCTTAAAACTTGCACTTAATATTGAATTTAAGTTATTTCAATATATTCGAATAAAAATTATTACAGTTAAATATATTTTAATTAAACTTCAAATAAAGTATTTAAACCTTAATAAAGTATAATTACACTGGTATAAAAGAATTGGAAGATTAAGGTTCAAATCCCGGACAGCTTACTATGTCTCTAATTTGCTGCACCCTTTAGTAAGAAACTTAAACTGCCAGCTACGTCTTCGACATCCTTCACATAATACTGTAACATTCTGACGTTAAACGTAATCTTATAACATTGCAAAGATTATTAGTACTACTAAAATCACCTGCGTAATACTTCTAGCATTTGGTAAATCCTGAAAGTTAGCGAGCACAAGACAAGGTTTAGAGATTAAATCAGGATGAGAAAGTGCTGTTTTTAGACAATCAATGGCTAGAGACAGCTTCTCATCATCAGATGAACTATCCAGTACAAAGACTAGAGATAACATTCCTTCGTAGTAATGTCTCCAGTACTGTCTCGTACTGTCTGAACCTTTCAGATTTATTAATAAATTTAATTAAATTTAGTTTAAAAACGATTATTTAGTCTTCGTTAAAAATAACATATTTTAAATATATATTATAAATATGCAAGTTATATATTATAAATAAATATATAGCTTGTATATAGACATGTAACTTATGAAGAAATCCAAAACAGAACTTTTACAAATCTACTGAATGATGAAAAAATAAATTTCACAAAATTAGACAGAAAGAGCTTTATTTATCGTAAAACGTAAAACTATGAAAAATTTAGATTATAGCAATAAATATGTATGAACTATCTGTAGGTAAGGGAGGGCCACGATCCTACCCCCCCTCCTACATCATTTTTACATTTTCTTAGAGGAAATTTTTCTTTCTAATTCAAAATAATCATAAAAAATAAAATATATAATTCTTTAATTCGCACATTTCGAAAGATATTACGGTAAATATTATAGATCATGATAACAAAAGTAGATTTAAAATTAATCTATATGTTTAAGGTACCTCCAATTTCTTTAATATTTAGTATACAGTCATTCATCCGACAAGCTTTAATCATGAATCCTATAATTACAATACAATGCAGAATCTAAATTAAATTTTATGCAATTTTTTTTATATTTATGTTCTTTAATGTTAATATCATAATATCTAGATGATCATTCAAGAAGATGTAGCTAATAAATGGCACAAATTACTAAAGAGCTAAATAAACTAAAGAAAAACTTTATAATAGAAACTAATTATAAAATAATAATTATAAAAACTTTCAACTAGCAATACAAACTTTCAACTAGCAATACGTGATTCAAAATAAACTCAATGATAGCATTCTTAATGATATTATTATAAATTTATTTCACACCCGTTGTAGGCACAATTCCCTCAGTGGATTGTTTGCTAAGAATGGAAAGTAAAGTAGTTTTTCCAGATCCCTGCAGACCGATACAGACGACATCGTACTCAGCCACCTGGGGGGAACGTTTGCGAAAACACACGCAGCAGAAAATCTATAAAGTTTAAAATATTCATCATTGAAAAGTTACAATTTATCATTAAAAAATAACAATTTTTGAAATAAATATATTCAAAACATGTACATTGTTAACTAACACGACATAAACTTCAGCTGGTTAAAAGCATCAATTGGATAATCATAATTTTATAAACTAACAACTTTAATTTGGACCGATTAAATCGACTAACAACATTAGACTCTTATCCTTATATCTGTCTTAATCCGCATGGATAGACTGACGCCTCTCTACCTACAATATGGCATCAATCCGAAAAAGACCCCACATTAAATGAAGATATGGCGGATGTATTTCAGTTTCCCACCTTATGTAGTTTTACGAATAAAAATAATACCACAGATACAAAAATGAGTCCATATGTTTGCAAATCGTAAAAACAACAGCAAAACTATTACAAATTAAAATCTGACAATAAATCACTAACTAAATGCTTAAAAATATAAATATTTATCTAAATATTCGCCACTACTTACATTATAACAGCATAACTTGATCACTGCGCACACTAACTGAACGTCCTGCAAACATGGCATGCTACAACCAATAAAATATATTATACTAATTAATTAATAATTAATTAATTATTTAAATTATAAATAAATAATATTTCGGCATAAAGTAACTAATGACGCGTTGAACTTTAAAGAAGTTTCTTTTTTTTCTCAAAACCATTTTTATCAGACGTCTCCCAAACATTACCAATTCAAGGGTGCGGATCAAAAAAAGTGTTTTATTTAGCTTTAAATTGTCACAGATTTGATGTGATTTTGAAACTCTCGGTTGGACCCCAATGAGAGTGTGATGGGGGGCCACGGGGCAAACATGAGGGACGTCGTTTCCTTGTGACTTATTTGAAGCAACTTCAATTTAATATATAATGCATATTTTCTATAATATATTGTAGAAAGAAATGATAAGACTTTCTCGTAAAGGTATAAAAAGCAAAATTTGATAAACTATCTTGGATGTTGGTAGGTTAGCGCACTCAAAAGAGGTTCAGCAATTTTTTAGGAGATAGAATTTTGCAATATCAATACTAAATGGTGTCATTATGAAGATGCAATATAATTAATTACAGAACAAAACCAGATATTAAAAACTGAACACCCAACTCAAATATTAATCATTGTAATTATACGTAAAAAAGAATACAATTAATATCACTCAACTAGACATACATTTACATTCACATTTACATACCCATTCACATTTACTAACTAAAACTAAAATTAAATTGAACAATACAGATATGTGCATATATTAACTAAATAATGCTACCTTTAATTGAAACAATAAACTAAATTAAATCCAAGGAATGTTCTAAGTAAATAAGAAATTAAGTCTCGCTAATTACGAATCATTGAAAAATCTTGTAAATACTAAACTTATATTGCTTATCATTTACATTCAGAAATCTTCTTGTCTTAACTTAAATCCTGTTAATTTATTTCTAAAAGAACAATAATAACATTCAGTACAAGTAATGTACACTTATATTATATGTACAATAAACTAGTACATGCTTATAATAACAAGTACATATGTACGGTATACTAATAATAGTACGCTGTATTACCAAAACAGAATACTATTATTAATGAATACTAGGTACTAGTTCTAACCCTATAAGAACAAAACATAAAATTAGTCTTATTAATCAGCGCAATAAAGTATTCCGTACACACAAAATTACATCAGCACAAAAATAGGTATATGCTGCTACGTGTCTTGAACCGCCTGTGTTGAATATCAGTGATGAGTGAACGCTTCACTCTTATACAAATCAGTGAATAATTTTTCTTTGTGAATAATAGGGAGCATGCACGTGTACAAATCTTGAACTGATTTTTATTCCATTATTTATTTTACGGGGAATGTAAAGGAAAAAATAATCACAGATAACGAGTGGTGGAACAAAAGAGTTGCGAGATGAACGAATCAACAAGTCGTCTCCGGTCAAATTTTTAATACGAAATATATTCATGTAAGAATTTAGTAATAAAAAATACAAATATTGCCAGTCGTACAACTAAAATGAACACAATAATTCCATAATTTCTACCGTCAATGAAATAAAACTCGAATTATCGCATTAATTTTAAATAACGCAAGTTTCTCATTATTGATAAAACATCAAAGTAAACTTTTCAGTCATAAAAAATGAAGCAAAAATTACACGAAAAAAAATACCCCAATAGCCCTCCCCAATCTAAAACTGAATTCAGCAACCACGAGTTAAACAGAAATGTAACGGATTAACATGCCTAAAATGAGCGCAAAAATGATTTAATAAAAATGCGTTTGCATGCAGTATTTCGAAACATAAAGTACTAACTCTGTAACCAAAACCTACTATAACTAAAACCTGCTATTTACTAAACATTACATTTAGTATCAACTGCTTCACATTAAATTATCAACACATGCAAATCTCTTCCTCGTGTCATTATCAACTGAACTAAACTTGAATCAATCAAAGACTTAAGAACGTTTACAATATAAGAACAAAAATATCGTGCAATTTATCATATCCTAAAAAGGGTCACTGGCATTATAATCATACACTGCATGCACAGAAAAAATTATAGCTTAGAATCTTTCTTTGATTAATGCTCTTTTAGAAAATAAATTTCTGAAGCGTAAATATATAAAATTGAGCATCAGCGCTATATAACTTAACTACAACATTTCAATCTTTTAATAAAGAATTACAAACATATTAATTAGTTCAATGCTCGTGTCTTAAACTCACTTTAATTTACTTACTGTCTAAAGTCACATCAGCACAAAATACTATTTAATGACGTATTATAAACAAAATATGCAAAATCCTGTGAATTTTTACACTTAACGCATTACAAAATTACCAATACACAACATTTTTTCTATTTTCTTTTGTGAACGATGAAGCAAATTATACATAAAAAAAGCATTTAGACATTCTCAAAAAGCTTCAAAACATCAACTTAACTAAATCGAAGCATGCATCAGTCAAATCTAAATTAACCAAACACAATCTCTCCCTTGATCCCGCAAAACTAGATACAGTCCTTAAATAACATCACAACTGTCTTTTCCACAAAAACCCATCCACACTCTCAATCCCTCCCTACTGGTAATCCGGATCGAAATCATCCTCCCCGTTATCATCCCCCCAGTCCATAGACCCCCCCCGCGACGTTCCCCCATCCCTCCCGTGTTTAGAGTTCTGATGACGCAGCAAATTAGATTTATTACTAAACGACTGATCGCACCCGGGTATACTACACACGAATCGCTCAACTTTCTTCCAGGTTTCCCCCGCTGCACCTTTAGCCTCACTCCACCCCGCCAGACCCCCCTTACTATCCACCGCACCCCCGCGACCCTTCATCTCCCCCCTCCCTCCCCCGCCCCCCCGAGATATTCCGCTGGGTTCACCGTGCGCATTGCCCCTTGATGATCGCCCTCGGGGGGTGCCTCGGGGGGGTCCTGAGCCCCCTCGGCCTCCCCTGGGTGGCTTGGAGGGAGAGGGGCCGGTCATGCCCTGCTGGGAAAATTGTGGAGCCTGATTGATATAAAAAGAAAAAAAATTAAATAAAACGCTTGATGAACAAAACTAACGTTAATGTCATCAAAACAAAAAATTGACTTTCATTAATAAACCAAATCAAAAACATGCAAAATTAAAGCTAAATTTACCAACTAGAGATCATAAATTTAAAAATAAAAATTTTACGTAAAAATTGCTAAATATTATAAGCATACTGGCAAAGAAGTAATGCAGTATCTTTACAATTCTGCTAATTAATAGCGTCTTTTTAAAATTGAAACAACAAGTAAAAATCAACAATTTTTTGTTACAAACCCCAGAAGTCATCATATTTCCGTGCCCCTTAACCATATCATCATAATCCATCTTCATCCCCCCACCCCCTCCCATCATCCCCTCCGCCCCCGCCCCACCCTGATGCATC
>JAQIXG010004188.1:0-13322 GCA_034700105.1 Oconnorella tubifera
GTAATATTGTGATTGATAATGATTCTATTCCATGGTGTGAGGAAATTAAATATCTTGGTGTTATTATTATTGCTGCACAAACATTTAAAAATAATTTTCACTTTTGTAAAATGAAATATTATAGAAGTCTAAATAGTATTTTAGGTAACGTTGGTTCCTCACCATCCATAGATGTAGTATTATCTCTCGTTTCTTCGTTTGCTACTCCTATTTTATTATATGGTCTTGAATCTTGTGTTCCTACTAAATCAATTGTTGTAAAGTTAACTTACCCGTTTAATTCAATTTATATGAAACTCTTTGGATCATTTGATAAAACAGCTATTACATTGTGTCAGTATTATACTGGAATGCTACCTTTTACTACTTGCTAGATTTGAGTTATCAATTTTCAATATACATTACCCAGATTAGATAATGAAGAATCACCTGCTATATCCCCTGCTAAACTTTTGTTTAATTGGTTTGGTGAACCTGATTTCACTATTTTGGCTAATCGTTATAATATTAATATAAATGATAAAGCTAATGTATGCAAACGGAAAATTTGGTGTCATTTGACAATTACTGCATTGCATTGACTTAACCCTAAGTGTTTATATATTGTATTTATGAATTTTTTGTGTGTTATATTTATACATATAATATTATACTGCTCTATTTTTGCCTTGATCTCATATTTTAATTATAATTTATGTATAACTTCATTTTACACTAGTTAAAAATATTATATTGTTCATTGTCACTGTAACTAAATGACTTTAAAAAGCTTTAATTAAAGCACATTTATTGTACTGTAGGCTATAATATTTATATTTGTATTTGATTTATTTTTCTTTGTTTGTTGTTTGTACTATCCATTGATTTGCGATGAATAAAAGATCTATATATAATCTGCATCAAAATATGCTTCGTGGTATATAGATAATTCATAAAAGTATAAATTGTCAGTGTATAGGTAATATAACTTAATATCTCAGTAGATTAAAGTACTGATTTATATTATTATTAAATTATCACTTGACACATGTGTATTTTGTTTAAGTTTTGTTATTTTTCTCTATTATTGTTGTTGCTACACTTTGTGTTAATTTCTATCTAACAATTTATTACCATAAATCACAATTTCATGTCAAATCAGGCTGTTATTAGTCTCAATATCAGTTAGATGTTAAATTGAATTCTACTGTTCCAATTAGTTACAAGTATTTACATAAAATGAAACATTCAGAGAAATATAAAGTTATCTGACATCTCGGTTATAAATGATCAAAAATCTACTTAAGTAAATAAATCAGGCCTCGATGAAGTATTTTCATTTATCACCGATTATCTATCAGAGTGCAGATGATCAATGGTACAGCCCATTGCTTATGGGCTTGTTTGAGTGTTTTGATAATGTGTATTTGTATGTGATTTGTGGTGTGATTGATTACAAATTATTCATTATAGCACATCATCATTTATAATGTACATTAGCTTATGACTAGACGTTAACTTGTTTTGTATAAGTTTATTTTAAATAATATCAGTGGAACTGCATTTCTTATATAACTTGGTTATCTTTAATCATATCTGGACTATTAACTAAGCCAAGACAAAGTAAATTATAGTTTTGATTGGTAAATTATTGATGACCATATGCTGCAATGAGCTATTTACTTTAGCTGATTTGAATGATTGGTAGGCAAATAGTTATGACTGCAGTGCCATTATATAATTGACCTCTCACAGAGTGAGTGATTGGCCAAATATCATGTGATTCCTAAATTATAGGTGATGTACATATTTTGTAGTGATTTGCTTATTGATCAGTTACATTATAAATTATGTAATTTAGCTAACATCAGCATTTAATTGAATTAAAGCTGTGAGTAAATTGATTAGCTAATGAACTAGGTATTGTTTTTAAGTGCTTGATGCTTGTATTGGGTATGTACTATAGTTATATAGTATGTTGTATAATATTTGAATGAGTTTTGACTGCTGTGTATGTTAAAGTTCTATTAAGCAGTATTTATATTATAGACTACAATATTCAGGACAGCTAGACTTTTAATTGAAGTAGATGCTGGCTATGGATGAAAGCTTTTTGTGAATACGTGTTTTTTATGTTTAATTTATGATATAACTTAGACAACTCAACTCACTTAGTACACTATGAAATTAAAGACTTATTTTAATGTTTTGTCAAATTTTTATCAGTTTTTAGTGCGACCCTGGATAATATGTGTTTTTATTTAATTATTGTACTAATTCAGTTATTAATTTGATATACATTATATGCAGATATATTAAGATACAATGTCATATACAGTGTGTATACTAGCCTGGTGGTTCAGTCCATAAATAATGTACCTTTAATTGTACGAGTTTTATCAGGTTAAAAATGAAATTGCAAAAGTTTTTTGAATGCATTAATATTGAAAAATAAATGAATTTCACCATATACAGCCGCATAGATCAGGTGTTTCATAGAAGAGGACATTGGGCTATGTGTAATTGATCAGGCTGCTCTTGTGTTAATTGCCATACTTTTTAAAAACCTCTATTTTGTATAGGTCACATATGCTTTGTATATTTATTATTTGTTATCAGTTGATGTGAATTAAATAAAAATATAACCAGTATGTATCATTGTATATTATTATTTTTCCAGCGTTTCATTATGATTTTATAATATATTTTATACTGAATATATCCCTTGCCACTAGTAATGAAACTATTATTCGAAAACTAGTTTGCTCTATCATTGATATGTTGATTTAAAGACCAGATGAATCGCGCCTGAAAAAATATTTGCATTGCTAATTTACAGAAACTTATTCCTAATGATATATATATATATATATAGGTATAAATGCTATACATTTTTGTTATTTTTTGAATCTTATACTTCAGTTATAAAATTTATAAACAACCCCATTTGTTTGTTTTATGTGTTTTATGGTAATTGACTGCATAATCATACTGTGCTTGCATGTATGATTATACTAGACAGTGACAAGTTATAACCAGTATACTGTTTATTAAAATGAACTTAAGTGACTAATGCGCCTGTACTAGGGCATGCTTGTCAGCTTGATTTGGTAATAACTCGCACAACACAATGCTCTATTTGATTAAACATCTGATCAATGCGTTGAAACACAATGCCATTAAAGTATTGTTCAAAATTGAATATATTGTTATGTTAAAGAAACTATTGCATCCCATTGAGACTTGACTCCATTTGTAATTTGTAAATAAATACTATATATCAATATTCTCTCATTCTGAACATTTACAGTTAATATTTCATTCTATATCTTAACTTTCTATATAATTTAATGCTGACAAATATTTATGATATTTCAGCCGCTGGTAATCCATCCACCATGGAAGAAAACTTCTACCATACTATACCATCACAATCCGTCTACACGTCATCTCCAGACAGAGCTAGCGTGGAAGAGTCTAGAAGATCCCGCTCAAAAACGCGAGAGAAGATAATAGAGGAGCTGCTGAGAACAGAAGAAGACTTTGTCGCTAGCCTGGAGCTGTGTCTGGTGACGTTCTCAACGACTGATCGCTGTCCCGCAAGTCTCGACATGGACGCGTTGTTGGGTAATGCTGCGGATGTGATTGAGATGTCGCATACAGTCATAGCGTTGCTGCAGAACGATGTGAAAGAGAAGGCGTTTGATAGACAGATAGTTGGTGGGTAGATTGTTATGATTCTTGTATCAATATAGTGTTTTCGTTAAAAGTTTTTCTATAAGCAGCAAGCAGCAGGCAGCAGATGCTTTAAAGTCATTTCACTGTGAATTACATACGGTAAATGATAATTAATAAAACGTTAGTTATTACCAGGCATGTTTAATTGCATTGCTGTGTAGCATTTATATTTTATAATACTTTTATTGTAAAAATACAAATATAAACGATGTTTATATTTGTAGGTAAATGTTTTTTAACACTAAAAGAAGATATTCTAAGAGTGTATGCTCTGTATTGTCAGAATCATGATTCAGTAAATACTCTCTTGAAGAAGGTAGTCTTTTTGCCGAGTATTTTTATTTTCTAAAGCTACTGTTTGATTATAAACGATTTTAAATGCCTTTTTTTCTTCATATTCGTTTCTTTAAAATTTTCTATTGAATTTAATAAATGTTGTAGGATTTATTTAGACGATAGATTGAGTTTATCAGCTGAATATTTTAATCTATATTTTACCATTTTCTTGCAGACTAACTGTATTTTTTTATTTAAAACTCTTTCGTCAATTTGTAACAAAATTTTTATTTTTATTATACTTATCAGATTATCAGCATTTTGAAAGTAGGTAGACTTTTTAAATGAGATTTTTTAAATTAAAAAAAAACTAATGAATATTTGTAAATTATCGCAATCTGTTAAATTAATGAACTATTAAATTTTGTGAGTTGTTTTATTGCAGTATGAGAATCAGTCTGATGTGGTGGAGTATTTCAATAGAGTTCTTGACTCTATGAGACGCAAGACAGCCGTCTTTGATATCAGTTCAATACTCATTAAGCCTGTTCAGAGAATACTCAAGTATCCTCTGTTACTTGAAGATCTCGACAAAGTAAGGGATGTCATTTACAATCTCGCATTTTCTGTATAGAAATAGCGTATTTTTATATATTTTTTTCAAATTATAAATGTGTATATTGTTTATTGAATAATTACAAAATGTAGTAGAAATATCATGTAGCAATGTGGATATAAAGTATGTTCAATGTAAATTTATTTTATGTTATAAGTTTAGGTGATTGTTGTATTGTATGTAAAAACAGATTTTTTTTTCAGTATTCATTTTTGTTTGGGGATAGCGTGTAGGTTGAAGCTTTGCTGATAATTCATTACTTCTATTCTTTTTTTTCTTCTGAAATATTAGACAGAGTATAAAGACATCCAGTTTACATTGTGGATATTGTCTTTGAATTTGTATAAATTTATATTTTTATTATTTGTGCAATTAATATTTATGTTATATTGTTATTTCTAATTTATTTGTTTTGTTATCAATATATGAATTTTACGGTTTCATCAAGTGCATTAAAGTTCAGTAATATACGTTAGTCAGGCGTTTTATCAAATGGTCATTGTACAATTGTGCTAGCAAACTGTACTCAGATTCTATAATTTTATGTTTCTGTTTTTAGTCCACAGAGAATGATCATGTGGACAAGCCACATCTCAATGCAGCCGTTGTTGCCATGAAAGACGTGGCATCAGCCGTCAATGAGCAAAAACGTAGAAAGGAACTCGGTAGGCCTTAGTCTTAGTTCAATTTATAATTAATTTACTGATAGAATCAACCACAGTGTAAAGAAAATTGAATTAATGTTGGCACTTTTATATTGAAGATTCTTATATTTATATTGAAAGATTCAGTGGAGATTTATTTTATAATCATACCACATAGACAAGCTTAGAAATGATAAATGAGAATAATTGAAATTTTAGAATTAAATTTCATTGCATCAATGTGTCATTTGTCTTTATTATTCTTTAATGCATTAATCAAATTCTGTTACATTTTTATTGCACAATCTGTTACTAAGCATTTCAAACTAATCAGATAAGATGCTGCAGCAACTCGTATACGCTGTGGTGTACGACACTACAGCTACCGATTTTTGGTCTAACTGCAGTTGATCTTTCCTAACCTTAGTCGTAACCCTGTCCTTAACCATAGCCCAAATCCTAACTCTAAACCTTGCCCTAGCCTTAATTATAACTTTAAACCTAATGTAGTAGTATACCAAATATCGGCAGACTTTTACTATGTAATAGACCATAAATCTGTGAACAAGCAATCTTGACTCCATGTAATATTAAACATTATATGTTTCTGATTATATCCGACAGTACTGAAATACAAATCAGAGCCTGAGAAATCATTGAGTGAAAGATTTGGTCGACTGACAGTGAAATCTACTAAGAAGAAGATAATTCGCTTCAGTCAAATGATGACCGGACCTTTAGTAACGCATCTTTACTGTATCATTTTCTGTATACATTATAACTTTAGTAGTGGATTCCAAAGGGAATGAATGATGTGTTGAAAATGCTGTCATAGATGCGACTTCTGACAAAATTGATATGTAAATCATATGTAGAATATGTTGAGATTAATGTCATAATTAATTATCAATTAAATCTGTAACCTATGTTCATTGTCAGTGTCACAGCCAAGGGTAGGGTTTTGGGTGGGGTTTTAGACCCTCGTACACAATGGAGGTAAAGATTTTTTGGTAATGTTAAAAGTGTCAGTTTAGCTGTAACACCCCTCCCCCAATGAATATTTAGTGAAAAATTTGTATTAAATGTATGTATAAGGAGTCAAAATACATGTATGGAGAAATTAAGTGATAATACAAAAAGGTATTACTTATTTTAGATAAAGAGTTCCTTCGCACCCCCTTAGTGAACTCTGGTTACGCTACTGTTCATTATGTTTTAAGCTACATCAGAAATAGTGATTAAATTTTATTAAATCATCATCAATTGATTTAGATTGTAGCCATATTATATAACAAAATAAGTCTCTTGGTTATGGTTCAATACGTAATTGTATGATAGAAACTACTTCTGCTTGTTTATTACTGATCACGAATTTAAATAAAATTCTACAAAGTTATCAATAGACAAAATATTTGACTCGAGTTGTAAATTTTTTTATTTGAAGACAGTGGATGAGAATTTTAATCGTGAAGAAGCTCGATTCAAAGCGCTTGATTCTGTCGTACGAAATTTAACGAGAGACCTGTCACAGTTCCTTGAACATCATGAGGTCAGTTGCAAAAATTGCATTCTGTTACAATTTTAAACATTCATTTTATGAATGGTCAAAACGGCCCTGCGAATTGATCCTGATTTAATTTTTAGGGTTATTATTGGGATTAGGATCCGGGTTATGGTTAGAATTGAAGTTTTGTTTAGTGCAAGGGTTACTATTAAGTTTATGGTTGGTTAGAGTTAGGGTTATTAAATGAATTGATAGGGTTGCTTTTTTGTCTGGTTAATTTTATTTGGGGCTGTTTTGTCAGGGTATCAATTCATTTTTATTATGATTTTGTTATAAAGATGCCTAAGTCACACGCAGCCTTAGTGCAGTGTCTCTATTTTGTATATAAAGACCTAGACCTTCATGTCGATTGTGTCAATCTGTTAGTTGGCTTGAATTCATTGAAAATATATTATTAGTATAACACACTCAGTTTACTGCGTGTCACTCTTGTGCCAAAGTAACAGATTAATTAAATGTAAATGAGTTAATCGTAATGAAACACATTAATATTATTTTATTATCAGTATAACACAGTTTACTACATGTCACTGAATTACATGTCACTGAATGTCACTCTTGTGCTAAAGTGACATTAAGTAACAAATGAAAATAATGAGTTAATCATGATATAACAACATTGAGTAGAACTTAGGGATAGTTCTGTATGTCTGTATGTGTTTTCAGGAGTCAGTGAAATGCATGGATCTAGTATCAGACGATACTTTGCAGTATTACTGCGAGCAGGCGACTGAGCTTGAAATAGAAAAGTTTCGCTTAGTTCATAGCAAAGTTTTAGAAAGACATTTTGCTGAATTTGTGAGATTTATTTTCTGACACCTTTTTTTAATATTTAAGTTTGGTTTAAATGAGTTTATTTTTCATATCTTACTTACTTTTATCTAATCCGACTGTTTATACGAGTTTTTATATGAGGTTTTAATATTTATAATTATACTACATTCTTTTTATAATATTACTTTTTAAATAGGTTGTTGCTTATAAATAGTTAGATTACATAAAATTATATATATATTTAACCTGGGACCTGTTGGTTTTGAGTCTTGCACTCTACCATTTGATTAAAAAATGCAATGTATACAGTGTTGAATAATTAACTGTCTGAAGATGTTATCAGCAATTAAATTTTGTAAAAGGCAGTGAAATTTAGTGTTAATTGAATTATTAATAATTGGTAATATTTTTTACTCATGTATTACTCTCCCGCACCTCAGATTTGCCTGAGTTTGAGCAATGAAGAAAGTATCGTATAAAGCATGAATATTTGAGAAACTAATTTTATTATTCATTGTAGTTTATGTTTTAATGTTGTTAGAAAGCAGATGTTGAAACAGAAATAATTCCGCCTCTCAACAGTCTGCACCTCATGTTTCAAGGTCCGCACAAAGTCATCAAGAAGCGCTATGACAAACTGCTGGACTACGATAACGCAACGGCGCGGCAGAAGAGCGTGGCTGAACATGAGCCTGCTGCTTCGGTAAATATATAGATTCCTTGTTTGTAGTAAAGCTTAGCTTTTAAATTTTGTGATTGTATTATATTCTGTATTATGGTATTCTATGAGCTTCTATATTTTGTATTTTTTGCTTCTGAAACATTTCTATGCATCTTTCAGTGTAGCTGTCTGTCTGTCTGGCTGCCTGTCTGTCTGCCTCTTTCTTTATCTATTGGCCATTGGTATTGGTTATTAGTCATGTGTTTGATCATGCAGTATAACTACAATGCTGTGATTAGTTACAGAAGACTATGTCATGATGACACTGTACAAATATACAAGCCAATGTGGCAATATGCAACAAAGTGATCACTGACGAGCCATATTTTATAATGTAAACCTTGTACATTTCTTAATATGCTCACTGAATGTAAAACATCATATTTCTTCATTTGCGTATGTCGATAAAATATTGTATTCAATCGTCTTCAGGTGTAATTACTTTATTTTATATATAGTTATTGCTTGTTGTATATTATTGTTGAATTTTAATGGAGCGCAGTGGTGGAGGGGGGCTATTAAGTGGGAGACAAATAGAGACTGCAGTATGAAAGCTGAATGAAGAAATTGCAGATTTTAAAATTTAAGCCTAGTTTATTGACTCTTCCATACAAGTATTAATATTATTAAACTTGCTTCCTATTATTATTCTAACTTGCTTCCGAATAATTTCAATATTCATTTAGCACAGTTGATAATTCATTATTATACAGTCGAATGAAGATCTGCAGACAGTAAGAAGAAACTACGAAGCATTGAATGCCCAGTTATTGGATGATTTACCTAAACTGTTCACTCTATCGCTAGATTTCATACGCACATGTCTCATACGATTTACCCGACTACAGAGTCGTCTGCATCGTAAAGTCCTTGATGAGATGTTGAGTTTGCTTGGGGTTTGTTCAGTTTTATAAGATATAAGATAATTATTTTAATGCGATGTAATTTTTTTGTTAAGCATGCTTATGGTTAGATTTTTTTCACTTTTTACATTTCTGAAAACATATTTCATAGTATTAAGTTTTAAACAGATGTTATATTTAATGAAGTAAATTTATCATTAATGTTAATAATTTCAATAAAATATTTATATATCATCATTGCTTCTGTTTCGTAGATAAATATTTATTCTTCATTTTGGATTAATTTATATCATGATTTATCTTTACAAGTATTTTAATTTAATTATTTCTAGATTTGTTGACATAAACTCAGACGCTATTATAATCCACATCCAAAGAGTTAATCTTTTCTTATTGTATCACTTTCTATCATATTGTTTTTAAACTGTATCTTATATCCTTTTGAGTGTAGATTTTAAAAACTAATTAAATACACTTTTTTCTGGTGTAACAACAATTTAACAATTAAAATTTTTATAATCTTAAGTTTTATCTTCTATATACAGCTACAGCTGCTATCGTGTCCAAGCGCGTCGCCTAATATCGTCGAATCATTCAACATCGCTCACGCTATTGTAGTAGATCAACTTTCCGACATGAGTTTTATTCCCAAGTCATTCAATCCCCAAGCTGACGAGGTCCGTCGAATGAGAGAACAAAGATCAAGATCTCAGCCTCCAGGATCTCATCTCGTTGTATGTGGACTGTTGATTTCTAATAACTAAATCTGATTTTTATCATTTATTTATATTAGAATATTACTACTAAGTGTGACTTGATGTTAATATCAATTTATTGCATATGAGTCTGCAGTTACATTGATTTAATTTAAAATAATACTGGTTGTTGATACTTCAAAACTAATGGAAGGAAAACTAATTAACCCCCCCCCCCCCTACCCTGTATTATTTTTCTGGATGATTTTCTTGAAGGTTGATCTTGGAATGGTATTCATCTAATGCATTCTGTATATTCACTTCTCAACATTGATATCAATCTTTATATCTTGATTGTGTATTGATTGCCATTAATACAGTATTTCAATACTTTAACTGTCACAGTACACAGTACAATACTTATACAGTATTTCAATACAAAAGTACTGTGGATTAGTACTTTTTTGTAAGTAAGATATAACCTTTTGATTCCTATTTATTTTTAATTTACATCTAATTAGTTAACCACAAGTTGTAACATTTCTCACCCAGGACGTTCCCTTGAATGCCCAGTCAGCCAGTCAAAAGTCTTACCTAAGACAGAAGTACACGAGTGACAAGTTGTTTGTGGTAGGTCAGGACTTTGAGGGCAGTGGTGCAATGGACCTTGCATTGGTCAGTGGGACCCTTGTGGGCGTGGTCAAGGAGGGGGACCCCATGGGAAATAAAAACAAGTGGTTCGTCGATGATGGAGGTAGGGTAAAGTTTTTATATATATACTTGTTATTTTGTATTTAAACTGGAATCATTTTCGTATTTATATAATAATAACTTGAATGTTAAGATTGTTGTTGAAAGATTAGTTAGTAATGGTGTCAAATTATTAGATTCTCCACCCAAGCAGTGATGGTAAATTATTAACCGAGTAATTATTAAATAATTATTTATTAGTTATTAATAATTAACTGAGAGAGAAATTATAACTGACTCCATCTGATAAAAAATGCCTTTGATATAATTAGGATTAGTCATTAATATAAATATGAAAATATTTATGACAAAAAATATTATATTAATATATTAGTGAATTAAGTTAAAATTTTCCGAACATTGTATCTTTTATAGGTTATAAGAAATTAAATCCTTTAAATACACATACATTTAACATTTAAATTTATTTCTTATTTATGCTTATTTTAAACTTTATATTTCAGTCGCAAAGGGTTTTATTTCGAAGGATCATTTAATCAAACAGAATCTTGACAACAATGGTATGGTGGACCTTCTTTGTAATGACTTACTCGTATCTCTTGATGTACCACTCACTCCCGCCAGACTGTCTAACTCTTCACTCGGATCACTCGATGACAGTGCTTTTGTTTCTTCTAAATATAACACGGTAGAATGCATTTCTAATAATCATTTTATTAGAAATTATTATTTTCTTTTTTTTCAGGATAAAAATAAGTTAATTTAAATCTCAAAGGAATTTTTTTATGCATTGTGACCTATAAGTTTTACTTGGTATTTTTTTTTTGTACACTCAGTTCACAGCATGTCAGTAAGTTGGCTTTGTGCCAATGAGACATTGAACAAAATACAAATAGTAATTAAAATTTGTTTTTAATATAGAGGCTTCTTTGAATCAAAGGTATAGAAATAATTTCGTTTATTTGCAAAATGAGCAAAAATCAAATAAAAACTTGTAAACGAAGAACAAATAATATTAATTATTTTTTATCAGTAGTGAACAATGATTATTTGCAGGAGATACATAATATTATCATAATTATCTAAACAATATAAAGCATATATTATTTATAATTAAATCTTTTTTGTCATGATTAATTTGACAACATCGATTTTCTTAACACAACAAACTTTCTCTGATGTTACTATTAACCATATAAGCCACTTTGTAAAATATCAATCATGTGACTTTTTCCAAAATGTATCTTACTATAAAATTCAATACAAATGTAACTTAACACTAATCAATGAAATATTAGTAATCATAATTTTAATTTAGGTTCCTGTGTGTGACAATAGACCTCGTTCATATTCCGTTATTTCATCAAATGAAAGTACTTCTACTTCTACAAGTTCAGACAGATCTCACTTTCCAGTCAACTTTTCTCTCTCAAATGAAGACTCAAAACCTCGCCATCAGTTGAATCAAGAATCAACTTATTACAATCAAGACTCGACGTATCAGAATGTCTACTCAAATATAAAACAAGAGACAGCGTCTCAAAAATCTAGTGTGTTCAGTCCACCAGCGCAGTCAGTAAACTCAACGAGTCAAAACTCAACGACTGAATTTAAAGATATGGTAAATTTACTTTTGTTATTTATAAAGTAAATAACAAAAGTAAATTGATTTCTATAAGGAAAATTGAAAACATTTCTAATTGAATATTTTGTTATATTGTTGTGTGTGGTTGTGCTTTAGGATCTAAAGATTTTTTCTTTTAATTTATTTTCTTATGCTGTGTTAGTTGTTAAGGCATTTTTATATTTTTAAAATCAATATTCAGATTTCTTTGAAGTAGATTTTCTACTTTTATTATTGTAGTAAGTTTTACTTTAATCAATGTCATCAATATACATTTTATGGTCATAAGAATGATTGAATCGAATCTTTAAAAAAAGTCATTACCATTATGATTGATTTTCTCATTGTTTTGATGTTGAAAACTTTAGTTTTTGAAATAAATTGTATTTATATTGTGTTTTAAACATAAGTTAATTCTAATATTTTCTATTCCTTTCAGTATTGCCAGGCTGGGTTTGCATTCACCAGTCGAGGAGGAATGGAGTTAAGTTTATACGAGGGAGAGGTGGTTAAAGTCATTCAACAGTTCGATCTAGATGGTAATGCCGAGTGGTGGCTGGTAGAAAACTCTACAGGACAGTCTGGCTATGCTCCCTCTAATTATCTCTACGCTATTATGTAGCACTACTCATCTTTGTTGATATTTCAGTCTGATTATATTCCGTCAGTTATATCTATGTTGCTTGTTGATATTTCACTCTAAGTATATTTCTTCTATCTCTGTTCTTTCATATTGTTCAGTATTGAAGACATGTTGCAGTCCATCATGCAATGATTTCTTGACAATCCTAACCCTAATGTTGAGGTAGATGAAATGTTGATAAACCAAATACCAGTAGATATAGTGTGATAGTGTTGACGAATTATTATGATATCCATACAGTGTTTTATTCAGATATGTTTATATCAACAATCTATCCGGTTATGATTTCTTGTCTTAGTTATATACTTTTTGTTTATACAATTCAATTCTTTTGTATAAATCCTTTGTACAATTCAAACTGTTTATCTATCTATGTATCTATCTCTCTACAAAAACTATTTATCTATCTATCTTTCTGTCTTCTGCATGGGTATCTATCTGTCTGTCTATCTGTATATCTATCTATCTATCTAT
>JAQIXG010004189.1:0-13322 GCA_034700105.1 Oconnorella tubifera
CATTTAATTTGATCAAATAGAATAGTTGTAACTAAAACTTTATTAAAACTACGTTCACTATAATTTTACTATAAGAATATATTTAATGTGCTTTGATGCTTAGACTCAAAGCCGGTTGCACGGCGCTTAAGATCTCAAATCAGAGTCATGCAACAGGCTATTAGAGTCTTAGTAAAATGAATGTAACTTTTGTTATTGTATGGCAGATGATAAAAGTTTTATATCTGGAGAATATTTTGTATTCTTCAAAGCTACACACGCTGCACTCAATTTATCAGTTAAACTGTTTCTGATGTCCGATTTTATGAAATTCATCGTTGAAAACAATGATTTGCACGAGTAACTAGATGAGAAAATCGACAAAATCGCCACTACTACTTTTTTACATGTGCATTTTACATTTTACATTTTTAGATGATGTTTACATTTATAAATATTATTTAATTTTGAAATTATTTTCTATTATTCTTTCCCTCAAATTTAAAAAAATTAGAATATATATTCTGACCTCTCAAATTGATTCTAAAGAACTGTGTGTTAAAAATATTCACAAAAAAATCATGCTGAATCAAGCAATTTCACTGATTTCATACTACTAATATTATCACAATTTTTTTCATCATAAGAGTATGGCGTGTCCTGCAAAATCGTCTCATGTGCCACTTTGGGCACGCGTGCCATAGGTTCATCAGCCCTGCTTAATACTATATTAAGTCTTAAATTATCAGCTATATCTGACACATCGTATAATACATTCTAATAAATTTTCATATACGAATATATATATATATATAAAACATTCATATATACATTCATATATAATACGTTTATATATACTTTCAAATAAAATCATTCATATATAAATTAATACTTAAATTAAATAAAAATTAATTAAATAGCCATAGAATTAGACCATTGTAAATTATAACGACTAAAGTATGTCCTATCACCTACCCGTCTGCATCTTTCTGTCTACCTCTCATGCTCTCATCACATGTCTGTCTGTCATGCCATGAGTTCTTACAGATGCAACAAAACAACATGCCACACTGTCAACAACAATATAACGGCATTAATACGTCTAGAGACATCTGGTCTATGAAATTACATCTACTAACATTTGTTATGGTTAAGGCAAGGGTAAGGATTATGCTTAGGGTAGAGCAAATATTGATAGACCAAATGACGGTAGACTTAAAAGTCGTAGACCAAAAGTCAAAAGAGTAATTGTCACCAAAACAACTTTAATAATCTTTTAATCAGCCCAGAATAAAATGTGATGTTTAGAATGATTATTGATGAGAATATTTCAAAGAAGATATGAGATCACTAAACATCATTTAGAAAACTTCTGATTAAAGCAAGCTTCCTTAAATAAATTCTGGCAAAAACAGAGAAAAAAGAGAGATAGATAGAGAGAGAGCAACTAAACTGAGAGAGAATGAGAGAGAGAGAGAGAGAGAGAGAGAGAGAGAGAGAGAGAGAGAGAGAAAAAGAGAGAGAGAAAGAACGAGAGAAAGAGAGCAAGAAAAATACAGAGAAAAATTAAAAAGCAAAAATAAGACAGAGTTATATACCTTATTACAAAGCACTGGTAGTGCAGTTACAGAAGCTAAATGTTCATCGTTACTTATATTACAAACTGAATCACAACCTGGCATTGGACAGAACGTTCTATTAGGATCCATATCAACTTCTGTAAAATCAAATAATTGCATACAGTTATAAGCCTATCAAATTTTTCATACCAGCGGTATTTGCTCAATCAATTAGCTGTGAATTTGGCAAGAGAAGTCAAATTTAATATCTACATAACGTAAATATGTTAAATTTCATCTGATCAACAATGTCTAATTAAGATTGTCTGATCTATGTTACCTAAATTAAGATATCTCATTATTGTTTTCTAATTTCATTAGTTCGATCTATAAAATATCTTTAGAACTGTTTGAAGTTATCTAATAATGTGCAGTATTAACATTTTAAACAAATTACTAGATTTCAAAACATTGGCAAGGTTTAGGCAAGAGGAAAAAAAATTAAACAGGACTTTTAAGCAAAAGTTAAGATAAAATGTCAATGATTAATGAACTAGTATATATTATATAAATATTAGTGATACAAGACATACAGTGATCCTTTAAAAAATGTATAAAAAATAAATTATACCACAAGTGAAAAGATATACTTGCCTTTTTGAAAGCGAAGAATTTTATATTTTTCAAATAATCTGTCGTCAACAATTTTTTTAATCTGAAAAAATAATAATTACAACAATGGATTATAAAAATAACTATTATACTTCAGAATATATATATTTCTATGCAAAAACAATATTATACTGATAATATAATATCTCTATATATTACAATAGTATCAATATTATATTATATTACATTCAGATTCAAAACAATTGTGCACTATTCACATCACCAAATTTAATACTCATAATGCATACAAAATGTTCCTTATATCGTGTTAACCTTAATTTAAAAAAAGTAATACTTCCAATAAAAGTTATATCAGAAGTGGCATTTCTTAAATTTTCAAGTAAATTTTTTTTTCAACTTTCCAAAAAACTAGGAAGAACATGAAAAACATCATAAACAAAATATCACTTGCGTAAATACTACTACACGAATTGAAGAGTAAAGCATAAGTGAATGCTTACTTCATTAGAATCAATGCTGCCCTGTTTCTTGCACTCTCCGTCTGGACAGCCTATTGACATGACATTACCATCTGTGATCTCTATCTTCAAGTATTCTTTCATGCACTGAAAAAACAATCCCTCAAATAAAAACTTGATTTAGAATTTAAAGTATATATACAGACATAATTCTAACTCAAACCTTAAACCTGGCAGGGGACAAACAATCAGTAAGCCTATATAAAAAATGAGTATACAAATTGTCATATATAAAAACTTGGTATACAAACAGTTGTCATAGGTATCTTGACAAATCGACGCCGAATACCCTAACCTGACAAATTGGCTCCAATAACATTAACCCAACAAATCGACCCCTTTAATTCATTTAGTAACTATAACTTAAACCAACCCTAAACTTAACCTGAAAGCTAATCCTAACCCTAACTTTAATCCCAAATCTAACCCTAACTCTAAGCCTAAGCACTAACAGTCGAGAACCATTTGACAAGGCACTGTTGTCACATCATTTATATATTATACCGAAAATGTAAAAACAAACAAATAAACAAGCTAAAAAACAAATAAACAAACCAATAAACAGCAAATGATTATAACATAGTAATAAAACGCACGCTTACCGAAATACAGAACGAGCACGAGCATTGCTCCAATGAGTACATATTCCGCATACTACAATCGTCAAAGCACAACTTGCAAGGAAGTACATCGCAGGAAACATTAGTATCTCGATTTAATTTAGAAGCACCGAGTGAATATCTAGCACTGTCATGTAAAGAGGAATGATTGAGATCTTCTACTATAACTTGACTGGGACCAAGAGATGATAAACGAATATGATTTGCCATTTCTGTGTCGTGAAGATTGTACTAAAAGTAACACAATATACGACATAAATTTAATATTTACTAAAAATATACGAGTTATTAAATGAATGAATCCTGGTGGACAGCTATCCTCATTTCTTTCTTAAACAAAGTTAAAAACAGACCCCGCGTTTATTTCGTGACATCAATTTTAACTTAAATAATGTTTCGCCTAAAATGACCACAAATCTCGCTAACGGAATATTTTTACAACAATATAAACTTAACAATTATTTACAATAAAATAATCAAAATTAAAAATATTCTTTTAACAATAGTTATTATTAGTAATTTAACACTAATAATATCGATAATAAATTAAATAACGACATAAATTAAATAATTATATAAATTAAATAATTATATAAATTAAATAATTATTTAAATTGAAAAATAATTAAATTAACAAAACTCAACAAAAATAGATAAAATGAGCGATAATTTAATTTAGGACAAACTAATTCCGATTTATGAATGTAACATCGACCCTAACCCTTATCCTAATATTTACCTAATCTTAATCCGTTCATTTATTAACACTTATGCGCTTTAAAAGTTATAATTTAATTGTTTGAGCAATTTTTTAATGCGTTTTTTTAGCTAATTTTAAATTTTAGGCAGATTTTTTAATATTTTGTTATGATGGCATGAAAAGGGAAGGGGGGGGGAGGGGGGTGGAGAAATCTTTTTTAAATTAGCCATTCAAATTAGGCGCAAAGTAAACTTAATGGTTATTATTTTTTAATATTTAACTTTTTTAGAACCCAACCCCCGCGCCACAGGTCGGTGCCCGCGCTCAGAACGCCAAAAATCAAAATTCAAATCAAAAGTTAATTTTCGTAATATTATTCTATGATTTATGATATATATCATATTTTGATGTCAGATATGTCATCTGACATATACGTATCTGACATAATTTGACGTTATGGTAAAATTATTTTATTATTAATTTAAAATATCTTTTATTAGCGCCATTTTTAATGAGCGATAATTAAAGAAACTCTGTTCAAAACTTAAAATTTATTTATTCAAAAGTACCGGATGTAGTTTAAATATCGCGATGTGATTTGATTTATTATATCATTTTTCCTATTCATCTTATGTCTGTGATGTTATTTTTATACTTAAAACTACACGCGGTGCGAAACCGAAATTATGCCAAACGTTTTTGGTATATGCATTTTCAGTATTAACTCAATCTAATTAGGGTTAGGGTTGGAAGCTAGGCTTAAATGTGAGGATTAGAATAGGACTTGAGTTTAGGGTTAGAGTGCAAGTAGGGTTTACCTTTATAGGATGTAATTAAGGTTTAGGATTAAATTTAAGTGTTGAATTAGATCTGTAGCAATTTTTATTCTGAACCATTTGTTGTAATGTGAAGTAGATATTTTAGTTAAGACAGGAAAGCTTGGCGCTTGAGGACATGAATTTCTAACTTGCAGATTTTTTCAGATAATTTTACATTAGATATTTTAATAAATATTTTAAATATGTCTCAATTTTGTAAAATGGGATAATGTTGAAATTGAACAAGTATTTTTTTAATCTAGAATAATCTGCTATTAATACAAGAAGTGTCACATTGATATTTATATACCTCGGATTGCTTAAAATATTCATCAAACCTGCTGTGAATATACATTGATATATTACCTACCTTTCAGATTGCTATTATTTCAATGGATTATGGTGAGATATCATATTTAATAGTGTATATTATCTTTATCTGGTTAATTAGAATAAAACAATAGAATGCACGCAGGATACACTAAAATACAAAGTATCATAAATGTATAGACATTTCAGGCTTAAAAACAATCTAAAATCTATGAAATTGATTATGTTTACTTAATAAATTAATATGTAACTTATTTACACATAATATGTTGCTCATTTACTGTATCAATTGTAATGAAATCGATTTCCAGTACATTTTGCAACTGATTCCATTTTACAAACCGTCTCCTTTGTATTGATTGACTCGAACTCTGATTCTTAGAAATCTATACAGCTGAGTTAAATTATATACTATATCAGTACTATAAAACATTTTAAGTTATTATAACTATTGAATTATTAGAATGTTAATTGCTACACAGGTGTTCACCTTTCTGTAATTTTATTACAAAAAAAAATACAGATTATGTCTGTAATTTTAAATTCCAAAAATGTAAAACGATTGTTGCTGAATTAAATTGGATAGAAAGAGTTGCAAGAAATCATCCTCAACGAGTAATACATAAACTTATACTTATAAGATTATCTGTACAACTATTATTTAATCATTGAATGTAATTATTTTTATCTGCTAGATTCAGTGGCCAGTCCCGATGTTCCCGGAGTTGATCCTGGCAAATTAGTCTTACGTAAAAGGCAGTTCATGCCTGTGCCTATAGCATCTCGAACGATAGACGATAAAGGCGTATATGTCTGCTTGGTGTGTGACAGAAGTGAGCTATATCAGTATGGGAGTACTCTAAGACGTCATATGAAAGAAAAACATAATTTAGTTGTGCGTAGCTTATGCAGATTTCCGTCAGAAGAAGCATTATTGAAAGTTACAGTTTTTGAAAGAGACCCTAAGAAAAGGTTCCTAGGTATGAGGCAAAGGCAACGAAAGATTGCCAGAGATGCTAAGAGGAGAGGCTTTGTTGATGACAGTCTTCTGAATCATGGCTCATCGATGGTCGCACCTATGGAAAATATTAGCACAAGTGTAACACCAGTAACCTACATACATATTAAGAATGAAAGATTTAAAGATGAGGTTTGGAAAGGTTCATCGAAGATGTCTCCTGAAGATAGAGCCTTGTGCGAATCAGTAGAGAGCAGGATGAAGAATATTCTTGAGAAGCTTGGTGTTGATGATAATGAATTTCTGCAAAGAAATTTTGATTTCTTTCGCCGTTTTGATAGTAGCAGATGCAATGTAAGCTTGGCGACATCAAGTGCATGTACAAAAGATGCAAATGGGGCAAATGAGGCTGGCTCTGTAAGACAGGCTACTGCTGCAAAAGTTAATGATCAGTCTTTTGGAGACTTTAGTATCGAAATAATAAATGAAGAGAATTACAAGTTCCTTGGCCATGATGATCAACTGGAGTCAGTTATTCGCGCTACAGAGGTCAGCACAAAGACTGTGGAACATTTATTTGATCAAAGTTATGAGCCTAATCCTCGTGCATCAGAGAAGAATACCAACAATCTCCCCTCTTCTGATTCTTTACAGTTCCTTTCACAGACAGTACCGTCTTCAAGTCAAAATAATTCTAACCTTCCAAGCACAGTTTCTGAGACTTTAAGCTCAACGAGCTGTCAAACTTGTTACGACCCTGTAGCTACCAATTTGACTCAAAAGGGTTGCGTATGCTCCATTTGTAATGTTATATACCCATCTGAACATTCTTGCAGAGGACCCGTATCCAGTATTTCTTTACAAAACCCAGCCGTTAATTTATCTGGGATATTGAGAGAGATGATGGGTCTCTTATTGGATCGTGTACTTGATTGGTTGGAGGACACGCCTTTACCTTGGGATCTTGATGTTGTGGTTTCACGGCTGGCTTATCGTTATCCAACGTTGGATAGAAAGGACTTGCGAGAAATTGTGTGCATAGCATTTGCCGTTGTGAGACGAGTGGGTAGGATGACGCAGAGGATAGTTGAACGAGGGCACACAGATGGCGCAACTGATGTTTGTCCTTCTCACTTCAAAGGATGGCTTGAAAATATATCTAAACTGAAACCTTGATGATTTCTGAGATTACTTTGATTTTAATAGTTCAAATGTTTATTTGCGTAATTGGAATGTTTGTTTATGAACTTTACATAGGGTTTTGTTATTATTGTTTGATTTTGAGAAATTTAAGATAATCTATAAAGTATATATACTGTATTTATTAGAAGGTTTAAAGTTTAAACAGGTAAAGAGGATATAACTATTATAAAAATCTTTAATTGAAAATTAAGTATAGATGATCTTAATGTTTTTTTGACGTCAATAATTGGCCACGAGTTTACATAACTGGGCCTTATGCAATAATTGTTCTACTTCGAAAATC
Organism: Oconnorella tubifera; assembly: GCA_034700105.1. Taxonomy (NCBI): domain Eukaryota; kingdom Metazoa; phylum Annelida; class Clitellata; order Enchytraeida; family Enchytraeidae; genus Oconnorella; species Oconnorella tubifera. The sequence continues at coordinate 7,602 of JAQIXG010004189.1, forward strand.
ATTCTTATGTTGTAAGTTAATTTTTAGTTTGTTACTATTTAGTTTGTTACTATTTGGTTTGTTACTATTAATTATGTTTCCATCGCCATTACTATTAAATATAGTAATGGCGATAGAAACATTTTACAGTCAGTTGTTCACAAAGTCTCGGTTATAAATTTGAAAAATTAAACTTTTTAAGGTTTTATTTTTTATAGTTTAAAGTGCGGTTGACGAATCCTTTTAGAAAATAAGTTGTAACTACACCGTGCAACTGACCTTACTAATTTCAGTTTGAATTAGTTTTGCTTTATACTTTCGTTCAGTTAAGTTGGCAGCCTTTTGTTTAATTTTATGTTTATTTTTGCTTTGCATTCATGTACAGGTTTAAAAGTCATTATTGGTATTAACTTGATATTTACTCGGTTGATTGTTACATAAATATTTGTCATGATTAGACAATTTTGTTTTATAATCTTTGATAGTTTATGGAGACATTTGAAATCTCATGAAAATTAACAAATAGCAAATAATCAGATTGTTAAACATTTATATATAATATTGACAAAAATCTATTTTGTAAATCTTATTAAAAAGTTAGTCATTGTACAATATTGTTTGAAAAGATGTAAAATATCAGGAAAATCAAGATTTGATAGCAGACTGGCTAGAGCACCGAACACAAACGCAACAGGTCCAGGTTCGATTCCGGTGAATGCTCACTATTTCACTGACTTGCTGCACCTTTTAGTAAGGCAATGAAATTGGCAGATACATTTGTGACTTCATTCATATAATCCATGATGTTAAACTTAAATTGTTAATTGTATATATTTTTTAAATCACAACCTCTACTATATTATTTTTACTGTGTTTATGCTGCATGCATATCATTATATTAAAACTATTACAGTCATCATTATCACATATACTTTTTATAAAAAATAAAAATGCAAATATGCACAAATATACATATATACAACAAACAAGTTAAAAGCTAAGATCAAAATACTGTCAGATCTTGAATAAAAACATTTGACAACAGATTATATTTAAAAACTTGAATTGTCAATGAGCTGTATTTGAATGAGCTCGCCTATGCCTCTCTACCATCAGCATGTAGAGCAATGGGCAAAAGGGCAGAAAAAACCCTCTCTGTGAGATTCTGAAAAGTTTCAAACCCGCGCTCACGACTTATGAAAAATGCAATTCTTTAGAATCAATACTTTCTCCATAAATTATTGAAATCAATTAAAGAAATCTCCCTTTGGCTAAGTCATTGATTTCATATTTCATGCATAATCAACCCCCCCTCCCCCCTCATGATAAAGACCCAACAAAATTAAAAATACTTAATTGCAATCAGGAACAAGTTTAGTCAGTTTTGTTTCATTGGTTGGGGAGAGAGAGGAGGGGCTATAAAATAAAACTACAGGCAACCTTAATTTCGTTTCTTATAAAAAAAATATCATTATTCCTTAAGTTTTTTGAATGGGTCAATAACAGATGCAAATTAATCTTAAAACATATCCTAACCCGAACCTAATTCCAACCCTAATCCTAACCCATTAACCCTAATATTAGTTGGAGAAGTCAAACTGTCAGTTAAGAACAAGTGCCACCTACCCAGTAAATATAAATGAAAAATACATACATTTTTAAATCTGCTGAGCTGACTACTCTTATCCCCAGCCCTAGATTTGAAACAGTTCGTAAAAACTAAAAGAATAAATACTGCGCAGTATAATTCTGACGAAGATCATCAGGTTTTTATAATTTCAACCTATTTTCAAGTCGATTGAATGCATAGATTTTTGAAAAGATAGACTAATTTTTGCATCAAAATTGTGCTACGTAAACAGCGTTTACAAAAAACATTTGATGCCCTGTGATATATAGGCTGTTTCAGAATTTTATGATTTTTTTAAATTATGAATATATTTGCTTATCATAGCTTCCCCCCGTGTCCCACCCTTCCCCAGCAGAACGTGCTAGACTGGCTTATAAATTAGAAATAAAACGATCAGATAAGCCTTTCTTCTGGGGGTAGTTTAAGAATTGAGCCAGCATCCAGCCGAGAGCCATTGACTTCTTGTCGGCTTGGACTGTACGTGCCGTGAGTGGCTCGCTTCTTTCTTGCAATAACCAAGAACACGATAAGAACTGAAACATTAGAAAATATTTATTAGAAAATTAAATATTAGATTTCTTTGTTGGCATAATTTTGAAATCTATCAAATCTATTTATTTTGAACAGTCTATGAAATATGTTAACATCTTGATTTATCTCTTTTACATCGTTGTCTTCCTTATGTTCAGAGACATTTTCACTAAATCCACTAAGGTAAGAAGTAGTCACATATTAATAACCCTTCACTCTCTCCATCCACCAATTATTAAATCATATCTTTCAGTAACAGGGGTCAATATTAAAATATTGCTAATTTCTTAACAATACAGTTCGCATTTTTTCCAAATGGCAAACTATATAGAAAATAGCATTTTTAATAATTTGATATTATTTTACACGGCATCAATCAAACCGAATAGATTGAAATACGTAATGTTCAGTAAAAATTAAAAAATTGTAAATAATTTGCAAGAATATGGAGAAATCTTTGTAATATTTTAGTTTTAAGAGCTGCACGTTGACGCTATTGTGCCAATTAAATATATTCAAGATTATGATGATACTGATAGTAATAATAACGATGATGCAAGAAAATGATGACGCTTACCAATAGTGACAACAAGTAATGTAAAACCAACTATTAGTCCAACAATCAGACCTATTTGACTTGGTGTTAGACCTGACCGACTTGCCTATAACATGCAATACAATGCACAATTCTAAAATATGCATGCAAAGTATAAATAAATTAACATGCAATTAGGTTTAAAAACATGAGAAAAGAGTCTAAAATTACTCAAGTAGCCTAAAGCTTACATTTGTAAACTTAGTAAAAACAATCTTAAAGATCAGAAATTTGAAAATGATGATGCTAATATTGACAGAATTATTGTGATCCCCCATCCTCTGAGTTTTTGTAATGATAATAGGCCAGAGCCATCCATGTCATCAGAGGCCAGACATTAAAATTTCTGTGACAAAAAATACTGTGCCCTTCTTTAATGGCTCATAAAAATGAACATCATGAATTAAATATGCACAGATATATTTTCTTTCCACGTTTATTTGCATGTTTGCCAGTTTGTTTGTAGCTTGAATTACTATAAAGAGCTGCATAATGACAATCAATTATTCACTTTGAAAACATTCATATTGAATCACTTTTCAAGTTAAAGATGAGAAAAATGCTATGAAATACATATATGCAAATGCTAAACTGTTAGAATACATGATACATAGCACGGCATTGTAAATAATCATTACACAAGATACTAAAGTGTATGTTTAAGTAGACATGCAAAGATTTACAGTATAGGCATTAAAAATTTAGTTATAGCATAACAAACAAACTTATAAATAAACAATTAAAATATAGATTATACATTTTAATTACTTTGTATGAAGAAAGTAACAAAAATAACAACATGCAACATGAACAATATAAATGCAATGCTCATGCAACATGAGTGTTTAAAGCAGTTGCATTTACTAAAATGCCTTAAATTCTATAAATATATTAGAGGACTTTTTGTTAGCAACTCTGGTTAAACTGTCAATTATAATCTAACCACACTATTAAAAGAAAACTATAACATAACTCGACAACCTAACTCAGGCATAATATCTTTACTCAATCCATGCATAAAGTTACAGAGGTTGCAATTAGATGCATTTCTACAAAAAGACGATGCATTCCGGTCATAAAAGACGCACCTATGATAGCGGTCAGAACCAGGCACACTACAGTCAATCCGATCATCAGTTGAACAAACTGGGTCAGGTCAAAGTCATCCATTTCTCTCATGGTCTCATCAAAATGATTCGGTGAAATTGTAGAAAATTCTTCTGAACTTGTATGCAATATATCCGAATGTTCAACAGTGTGGAAATCAGCATAAGTTTGCATGCTTTGATCCTTATTTATATGTGTGGATATATCTTCAGTTGTCCCTGTGCTTTCCTTGGGAAGATGTGTATGTGTTACGATATCCGTTTGTGCATATAATTCTTTGTCAGTTGAAGTATGTACAACTGTTTTTAAAGTAATATTCTTATCAATTTCTGTATATGAATCTGTAACAGAGTCCGTATATACATTCTTATCAATTGGTACATTGGTTAATTCCGTATATCCATCTTGTTCACTTTGCGTGTATATACTATTTTCAGTTTGCAGATATAAACTGTATTCAATTGATGTATACACACCTTCAGTCGATGTTTCTCCATCATTACTTTCTGTATATGCAACAGTATGTGTATATATGTCATTTTCAGATGCGGTAGAAATATTTCCATCACTTTCTCTATTTACACCTGCATTAAATTCTTTATAGGCACTACTGTCAATGAAAGCAGATTTGGTATAGGCTGGAAATGTTCCATTATCTCGTTCTATGTGGTGCAAATTTTCAGTGATAAGATCCAACACACTAGTTGTTTCACTTTGTGTTGTAGAAGTTTCCATTTCAAAAATTTCTGTTCTATGATCTTCAAAAATCCCCATTCCTGGATCTTTCGTTATGTTGTCACTATCTAAAAATTCCGTTCCTGGTAAATACCCAGAATTCTCAGATATAGAATCTCCTTCTTGCTGACCTTTAAATATCGTATGACCATCACTGAAAATGGCCGACTCTGTTATCCAATCAGAATGCAAAGATTGAGTCACTCCTATTTCAAGCCATTGCGTCATAGTTTGTTCTGTATGATCATCAGTATTTATAGTAGAATGGTCCGAAATAAATATTAAGCCATCATCATTAGACACATTAGAAGTTGGAAAAATAGTTGTATCATCATTATCCATATTCTTATTGGTTGTTTGAGTGGTAAGAACATCTTCTATTAGTTCTTTATGTGATTTAATAGTAGTGATGTTGCATGTTTTAGTTACAGATATTTCATTTAAAATTTCTTCAGTGGAAAATATTCCAATTGTAGTCGATTCTAATAATTCATTAGTTTCTGGTAGATTCGATTGAAGCTTAGTAGCGACTTGTAGGTCAGTTTCAGAAACCTTTTTGGCATTATTTAAAAATGAAAAATTACTGCGGAGAAGAAAACCATTGGCAAAATGTTGCATTGTAAAACTGATATAAACCAAATTCATAGTTTATACAAAGAAGTAGGCCTACCTGGCAAATTTCTAAAATTTGTTTTATTTTATCAATATAAAAAAGATAACATTTCAAAATGACTCTGAAATTGTAGCGGATAATTACGATGGTGATAATGACAATTTGACAACTAAGTGCATCAAAGTAAAGAAACATACAAACAAATATAACAACAGATAAAGATACAAATATATAGATGAATAGAAGAATTAAAATACAGAACCAACACAGAAATAGATAAAAATACACAAATGACACAGATAGACAGACAATTTGAGACGATTAAAATCATACAAGACAAACAATACAAAAAGATAAACGGCGAAACTAAATAGCAAATAGATAAACAAGGAAACAAACAAACAATTAAACTATAAATACACAAAAACACATAAAAGAACTTATAAATAGATAAAAATGCACTTACTGTAATCTCACATTTTTTCCCACTCCATACATCATCACACTGACATATCACGCTAAAATTTCCCC